>JAOANJ010000001.1:32115628-32126254 GCA_026413345.1 Ariopsis seemanni | reverse complement strand
GGTCTTTTCTTTTTCTCTTTTATTTACTCCAGCCTAGGTGTTGATCAAGTTGGGGGAGTTTGGGAGCTAACCGGTAATTGGGGTGTTTGTGCTGTGTTCAGCAGAATGATAAGTTTGTGGTGCAGTGCATTCTGAATTAGTAGTATGTACTGCATGAAGGATTTTAGTATTTATTTATGTGTGATAGTGGAGTTTATAACACCTGGATTGGTGCGCCAATACCCGTGGATTAACTTATCCAAATATATGATTATTTTGTAGTCTTTCTTTTGTTGATCAATCAAATTAGGTGAGTTGACACTTCAAAGATATTTAATAAAGTTTTTATTTTGGTATTTTTCTAAATCCGTGTTGTGGGTTTTTTTTTAATACAAATCTCACCTTTGCTCTAAGAATAAACCAAGGGGTGGTGTAGTCTGCTACACTGTGTGTGCGGTGGGGGCGCCATACTAGGTTAAGATCCATTTTGTTAATAGACTTAATGTCAAGCAAGACTATGTCATTATGCAGGCTTTTAGACTCTCAATATCTCACACAGCAATGCTTAGCAATAATGCAGTTCAAGTGGAACTTGACTACTTTACCTTGCCAAGGTTAAGAGCCTCATGGGGGTCAGAGAAGGCAGTGAACTCTCTAGGACTTCCATACATATTCACATAGCAGGGGCCAAACATCGGCAGGAAGCCCAGGCTGTCATCAACTAAGACAGAAATGTTAAGGTTAAATTGTGAGAGTAGTAAATGAGTATGCTCAACATGCTAAAATTACAGTAAGAAAATCTCGCCATGGGTCTAGTCTGCACCCATATTGTTATATTGTGATTTTCAGAAGAAATTAAAGTACCTAGAAGTGAGTGTATGGAAAGTAAATTGCATGATACAGATACAGTAGGAAAGAAAGACATACTGGCATTTTGGAGGGTCCTGGGGGGCAAGACATCTGAATGCGTAGAGAAATAAAGGATACTTTAAACATAACTGAAAACTACAGCTGCACACTCGCTCTTGCTACTAACCCATGCGGTCACAAAGTAGTTAGATCTCTAAGCACATGTTTACATGAAGGAGTTTCACAAACCAATTAGTCAGCCAAGAATAAGGCCAATTCAAGCACAGCAATGTGTACAACACAATACAATAATCAAACCACATCTACAAATTAAAGCGCTGCGACAGCTGGAGTTACCAAAACTCAGTTACATTCACTGGACCACTGTGATCAAAGTGGGAATTTAGATAAAGTTGTACAATAGAAAGTTAGTTCTTGTTCATGCCACAGGCCAGTATAATGCAAATACAGGCTTTTACCTGCATGCACACATCACAGATTCTGATATCACACTTGCCCTGTTCTTTGGACATACTATAAACAAAATTAAGCACTAATGCCCCAGTACAATCACAGTCCTCACTGAATAAAGCCTAGAGTCAATTATAAGACTTTATACAAGTGCACTGTTAAATGCTCAATTCTGTTTGAGCAGAAGGTGTTGATTAATTTCCTATAACAGCACAGGTCAGACAGTAGTTCCAGCTATAAGGTAAAGGACCCATTCTAATATGCTAACACCTGACACAGGGACTTGCATGGCAGATGCTCCATGTTTGCAGATAATTGTACAGTAATTGTTGATAAGGTGACACTATGGTAAAGTATGTTAACATATAATATACGGAAGGAGTCTCCAGTGTCAGTGCTTTGTAACAGAGGTAAAGCTGTAACTTATGGATGTAGGGTTTTGTGGTATCTCTGTAACATGCAAACTGCATTGTTTATGTATTATTTACTTCAAGAGAGAGGAAAAAAACAGATGCTGATGATGGAATAATTGTATTTACGTATTCTATCCACATTCACTGGATATGAGCAATTGCGCACTCTGATTGGTTACTCTACTACTAGGCTATCAGCTCATATACCATGAGTAGAGAAAAACAGAATGGCCAAGTGTGTTGCTGAACCAACCAAGGATGAAATAAAAACTCTGCTTGAAAACAAAACCCCCCAAAATACAAAAAGCAACAAAATATGGAATAAAAGTATTTGATGGTAAAAACATATCTTTTTTATTTTTCAAGAATTATTATTATTATAGCATTTTTCACAAATTGCTACTGTCGTTTTGCCAATTTGTTTACATTCTAAGCGGAAATGATTTTGTCGGACGTTTTGTCTAAAGTTTTTATTTATCGAATTTGCAGAAAATAAAAATAACAATGCTCTGTTTCTCAAAATCCATTGAATGTGGCTCAATCTTGTCATACATGGCTTATAGACAACTCGGTTGGCTATAAGCCATGCTACGTGCTGCGTGCCTCATCGGCTATCAGCTCATGTATGACTCGATTTTGTGGAATAATTGTTAAATAGCTGTTATAACAAGTGATCATGTGAACTAACTTGTCTTGTGAAGGTTCAACAACATTATAAATAACTATAAACTAATTCGAAGTGCAACATGTTTAATTAATTAAAAAATGGAATAGTTGGCAAATTGCTATGATATAATAAGAATAAAATTTGTGCTGTTACTGGAAAATCATCAACTGTGGGGCATTACACCATGCCATCATTGATTATTTTCCTATAATAGTAAGTGTTTCATTCCTTACTGATGTGTCTGAATATGCTCGGAAGTTAGTACTCATGCATGTATCACAATGCATTCATGGCATTGCTGTTGCTCTTCAAAGACTGTTCTACAAATATGTTGTTTGTCACACACTAAAAGTAAATTTAGTGTTTTTGTTGCTATTACATTCTGTAGAATTACACTCTGACTGTAACTCATTAGTGTTGCAAAATTCAGAAATCTGGGCTGCACACGACTGTGGTAGGGATTCAATGGAGTAATGTAATGAATCCTAATGTGTTTATAACTAAAGCCACATGTTTTTCATGTATGCTTAGAAATAAAAGATGGAATGAAGATGAAGAGGTGAAACTAGAAGGTGCACATTTCAAAAGACATTTTGCTACACTTCATATGAAATTAATTGATTACCTTCTATTTCCCCGCCTGGAGCAGAGATCTTTGACATACTCAGGTGTGTGGTGCCAATGACATCATTGTGGCTTGCTCGATCCCTAGCAGAAATGAAATAATGATAATGCAAGAAGTTAAAGATTTTCTAAATGTAAGTACACCGCATGCAGTTATTTGTTCAGATGAATAGAAGTCAAGTGCAATATAATTTGTTTTCAAGATGGACTGACCAATCTAAAATGCGTATCCTCATCTTCTCACACATAGACGGAAACTGCAGAGAGAAACAGGATTTGGGATTGACTAGCAGCATGGAGAAATTTGAACAATAACCTCTGACGTGTTGTTATGTAGCTCATCTTACTCTGATAGGGAGCATAAGACTTTGGTTCCACTGTGGGTTGGCGTTCTTCTCCAATATCTTAGTGCACATCTGTGAATACACATATATTGGCCCTCAAAATCAAGTATCCTAGAGAAAAAGAACTCACTCAGGACCGTCCTTATGATTAATATGACATGGAGTGAATTACCTGGTTTTAGTTTTTCAATCATCTTTACTCAGAGGTAATTCAAAATAATTATTACCATCTTACTGTGATGTATGTCCCCTTCACTGACTCCACCAAAGTATCCACCCCGTACCACTAGTTGGCACTGCGCTGCCACTGTTCCAGTAATTATCTGTATGTACGAACTAATGCAGATACTTCAGTAAATGAATATAGTTCTCACCATGAAGACGTGTCTGAGTATGTCTCTAGAAAAGTTATCTAAAGGAACCCACCACATAACACTTACCATGGCTATAATATTTTTGGGAAGCTTTTAAAAGAACTCTGAAATGCTGAGAGGTCATTGGTTGTATATTAGCCTACTTCTATGCTACATCAAAACTGGCCAGCCTCATGACTCATGACTTGGAGCATTTTCATTAGGACCTGGTCATATGTGGCTAAAACCTGGTTGGAACATTTCGGTCAGCCAGCTGTAATTTCTTGTCATGGGTTGGATTGTCTTAAATATAATAAAGCAAAGGAAAATATATTGCAAAAAAAAAAAAATCCCAGCTGTGGATCGATAGAACATTTAGTCATTAAAAAAAAAAAACAGATGAATCTAGTGGGCTGTGGTGTGGACTGCCTGAACATGGCTAATGCAGATCAAAGATGTGTGTGGACTGCCTGAACATGGCTAATGCAGATCAAAGATGTTTTTGAATAATATGTAGAATTTGTACCGTTTTGCCAGCAAAGTTGACTTCTACTAATGGATCCACCAGGTTTTTTCGGTTTGACTCAAAACCCAGAAATTGCTTCATGCCATCCATAAATGCATCATCCACTAGCAAAGGGAGAAAAAGTTACATATGTATAAAAAAGGATCTCACACAATAATGCTGATAAACATGCAAATGATAATACCCACTCTGAGGCAAGTCCTCTGCTCTGTAGACTTTAAGAGTGAAAATGGCTCCTCTGAGTGTGAGCCCTGCTGGTCTCAGTAGGTTTGCCTCAATGTCCTCCCTTTCCTGAACACCTTCTTTTTCAGTCTAAGACATAGATTTTATAGAGTTACATTTCTTTGGGGAAGAACAAATTATTCTATCAGATCAATAAAATTTTAAACCACAATCAAAACTTGAGAGTTATTACTCTTACTCACTGGTGGCTCATCACCTGCAGCCAGGACTATAAGGCTGACCTTCAGATATCCCCTGGCCCCGGCACAAAGGTCATCAGGATCAGCCAGTAACAGCCATTTCCTGAGAATAGCATGTCCTGCCACAAGAATTAAAATAAGCAATAATAATCATCTTGTTACTAAGGTAAATCTCTCATTCTCTTAGCATAATACAAATATGGCATGAAACTAATGCACTATTGAATCAAAATAAATTTTGAATTGGAATAAAGTGTGAGATTTTTGAATGTGCTCTATTAAGTACAAGCAGGCAGCCAAGAGTCACAGGAGTCTGCAGTACTCACTGTGTTCATTATACACCATGCCAACATCCAGCTGAGATAGAACACAACAAAAGAAAGAGTTATAACTGTTATCAGCTGTGCATGAGAGAACAGATCTGTGTGTCCAACAAACAAAAGATAAAAAGGAAGTACAGATGTCATGGGAAGAGATCCCAAAAAACAGTGTCCATTCACAGCAATTGAAACTGATGAAAGAATGGAATGACTACAAAAGTAGAAAAATACTACCTTAAATTCTCCAATGACAGAGTCTGTACGAAGAGACTTGGAGTCAAATACCTCGGATAGAACACAGGGGTAAATATTACTATAGTATTAAATACCATTACTACTACTGAAAATAATGAGCCATCAGGAGGAACCAAATAGGAGACAAGCCAACAGTTGCCACTTCATGTCCATCTCCAGGCCAAATTAATGTCAAATTTCAAATAAAATTTTAAAATGATGCCTGTGGCAGTGGGGGCATGGCCAAGCATTAGTTTGTGAATGGAGGACAGGGCCAGGAAAGGTGAGTGGCAAAGTGAGTACACCTGTTGTCAATTAACGTTGTGTCTGTGTGTGTTTTTGTAGTGAGGGTGGAAGGTAGAAAAGGAGGGAGAGAACAATGAGAGAGGATCTCTCCTGACCAGAGAACATGTCTGTGTGGTGTGTGTGAATCAGTAAAGTGAAGCTGAAAAACTCCAAAAAGCAAAAATGAAGTTGTGTGTGAACATCACCTCCAGCCTGCCATGCTTCAGTATTCCACCCACATCAGGGACATACAACAGTGGTGCCAAAAGCCAGGAATACTGAAGGGAACCCCACATGGAGTCCTCCCCATTTAAGGACCTGATCAATGCCCTCGCTACTGCCCAACAGAGCCAGCACCAAGCGCTGATTGCCCTCCGAAAGGAGCAGGAACAATGCTTTGAAGCCTTGCTGCTAGCCCAGCAAGAAGTTTGCCAGGCGTTCCGGCACCTGCTCGTGTCGGTGAGGTCCTCAACCACCTTCGCAGCAGACCCTCCCCATGTCACCCTCACCAAGATGGGGCCGCACAACAATCTGGAAGCCTCCTTAGCACTCTTCGAGCAAGCGGCCAAAGTGTGGGGGTGGCCAGTCGAGCAGTGCACAGCGGGCCTCTTACCACCATTGACTGGAGAGGCACAGGTCGCCGCACAGCAGCTCCCCACTGACAGTCAGCTCATCTACGTGGACCTGAAGTGAGCCATCCTGGAGCATGTCAGCCACTCCCCAGAACAACATTGCCAGCACTTCCAGACACTGATATTGGAGGAGGTCGGCCGGCCGTTTGCATTTGGCCAACAGCTCTGGGATGCCTGCTGGCAGTGGCTGAGGGCAGACGACTGCAACGCAGAGGGGATCATCAATCTGGTGACACTGGAGCAGTTCATCACACAGCTTCCAGCAGGAATAGTGGAGTGGGTCCAGTGCCACTGCCCGGCATCACTGGATCAAGACATTGAGTTGGCAGAGGGCCATTTGGTGCTGGTTCCGGTGGCAAGCGGACATGCTACCTCTTCTCTTTTTCTCTCTCCTTCTCCTTCCTCCCCTCTCTCATCTTCCCATCCCCACCCCATTCCCCCATCGCGGAGGCAGGGGCCGGCTTCCCCCCAGCTGGCCCGCCGCACCCGTGGTGTCCTCCCATCTTCCCATTCTATGTCTGTGTCTTCTCCCCCCAGGTGAGTGACTCCCATATTGCCAGTGCAGAGGGGAAACCTGGGCCGGTATTCTGGTGCTGCAGGGAGCCCGGGGATCTCCAGGGTCAGTGCTCCACAATGGAGGTGGGAGCTGTGGTCTGGCTCCCTGATGCGCCAGAGACCGCTCTCGATTGGGCTGGAGCATATCATATACCGGTGAGTGTTAAAGGGGATACGCATCACACGTCTGTGGAGTCTGGCTGTAATCAGATCTCAATCCACCAAAGCCTGGTGCAAGGTGAGGTACTGGGGAGAGCACAAGTGGTGAAGATTTTGTGTGTGCATGAGGATGTTCACGAATGTCCATTAGTGTCCATCCACATTCTATTTTGGGGGAAAAGCATAGCATAAAGACAGTGGTTAACCCATGCCTCATGCGCCCATTGATTCTGGGAACTGATTGGCTGGGGTTTAGAGGTTTAATGGAGCACATAGTAGTGGGTGAGTCCTGCAGCAACATGTCATAGGGGGATCCCAGTGTGGCATTGACTGGGGAAGCTGCTACAGAGCTGTCTATGTCAGCACCATGTCAGGGCAATACATGGAGTGGGGAGCAGCCCACCCCCCTCCCTCTCTCGGGAATTCCCTTGAGGATTTCCCATGAGAGCAGACACGAGAGGAGACACTGCATTATGCATTTGACCAAGTGAGAGTAATCGATGTTCAACCCCTCCAGCCGAATGTGACACCCTCCTTCCCGTACTTTACAATTATTAAAGACAGGCTGTATCAAGTGATGCAGGACACTCAAACTGGTGAACAGATAACCCAGTTGTTAATCCCAAAGCGCTGTTGGGAACTCATATTCCATGCGGCTCACTTTAATCTAATGGCCAGACATCTCGATCAGGCTAAAACACTTGTCCAAATAATGGCCTGATTCTATTGGCCAGGGATTCATGGGGATGTCCACTGGTGGTGTGCAGCATGCCACAAATGCTAACTACTAAATTCACCAGCCACTCCAAAAACACCTTCGCACCCAATCCCCCTAATCGAGACCCCCTTCGTGAGAATTGGCATGGATCTCATCGGGCCATTAGATCAGTCAGCATGGGGATATCACTTTATTTTGGTCCTGATGGACTATGCAATACAATATCCAGAAGTGGTGCCTCTCCACAATATTTCAGCATGCAGCATTGCAGAGGCACTCTTCCGTGTTATCTCCCGAGTCAGGATTCCCAAGGAAATCCTGACTGACCAAGGCACTATGTTTATGTCACAAACACTTTGTGAGCTGTATGGGTTATTAGGAATTAAATCCATCCACATCAGCATTTATCATCCACAAACAGATGGCTTAGTGGAATGATTCAATCAGACACTTAAAATTTTAATTCAGAAGTTTGTAAGTGAAGATGCATGTAATTTTGATAAATGGCTCGAGCCCCTGTTATTTGCAGCATGAGAGGTCCCACAAGCCTCCATGGGATTTTCACCATTTGAATTGTGATATGGGCATAAGCCTCGCAGCATTTTGGACGTGCTAGTGATCTTCAACTAGTAAAAATGAAATTCAGTACATTCTCGACCTGCACGCAAAGCTCCACACCCTCACGCACTTAACCCAGGAGAATTTATGGCAGGCACAAGAACGTCAAGCCCAGCTGTACAACAGAGGTGCATGCCTTAGAGAGAGTTCAACCTGGAAGATAAAGTGCTCGTATTATTGCCCACTTCGCACTCCAAATTAGTCGCCAAGTGGCAAGGGCCCTTTGAGGTCACATGGCGAATTGGGGATGTCGACTATCAGGTGAGGCGAACGGATGGGGAAGGGGCACTACAAATATACCACCTCAACCTGCTAAAACATTGGAATGAGGGGGTCCCTGTGGCATTGGCATCGGTAGTTCCAGAGAAGGCTGCACTGAGGCCGGAGGGAAAAACAAAAGTAACCACTCAAACCACTCTGGTCCCCTGTGGAGACCACCTCTCACCAGCCCAACTCACAGAAGTTGCCAGGTTGCAAAAATAATTTTCTGACATGTTCTCTCCCCTTCCCAGCCTCACCCACCTCATAGAACACCACATTGAAATGCCCCTGGGGTGGTGGTGTGTAGCCACCCATACCGCTTACCTGAACACAAGAAAAAGGTGGTTCAGGACAAACTCAAGGCCATGCTCAAAATGGGCATAACTGAGGAGTCCCACAGTGACTAGAGCAGCCCAGTAGTCCTGGTTCCCAAGACTGACAGGTTGGTCCAGTTCTGTGTGGTCTACAGAGAAGTCAACGCAGTGTCTAAATTTGATGTGTACCCAATGCCTTGCATTGATGAGTTGCTTGATCGATTAGGTGCTGCTTGCTTTTATTCAATACTGGATTTGAAAAAAGGATATTAACAGATCCCCTTGAGTCCTCTATCCCGAGAGAAAATGGCCTTTTCCACACTGTTTGGATTACACCAATTTGTCACGCTTCCTTTTGGGTTATTTGGGGCTCCCACCATGTTCCAGCAGCTCATGGACAAGATCCACTGCCCCCATGCTGCCTATGTGGCAGCCTACCTCAATGACATTATTATATATAGCAATGATTGGCTGTGGCACCTAGAACACCTTAGGGCCGTCCTAGAGTAGCTGAGGCATGCGGGTCTCTCAGCTAACCTGAAAAAGCATGCAATTGGGCAGATGGAAGTACGGTATCTGGGTCTCCACTTGGTTCACAGGCAGGTGCGTCCCCAAATTGACAGGACTGCAGCGATCGCAGCCTGCGAGAGGCCTAAGACCAAAAAGGGGGGTGACACAGTTCCTGGGGCTGGCTAGCTACTATCGCAGGTTCATATCTAATTATTTGAACATCACCAGCCCTCTGACTGATCTCATTAAAAAGGGACCACCAGATCCAGTCCAGTGGATGGAGCAGTGCCAACAGGCCTTCACCAAGGTAAAAGCTGCACTGTGTGGGGTGCCACTTCTACACTCCCCTGACTTCTCTCTCCCTTTTATTTTACAGACAGATGCATCAGACAGAGGGTTGGGGAATGTTCTGTCCCAGAAGGTGGAGGGTGAGGAACATCCAGTGCTGTACATCAGTCGCAAGCTCTCGATGCATGAAAGTAAGTACAGCACCCTCGAGAAGGAGTGCCTGACCATCAAGTGAGTGGTCCTCACCCTCAGATACTACTTCCTGCTGGGGCACCCTTTCACCCTCTGTTCGGACCACGTGCCCCTCCATTGGCTCCACCGCATGAAGGATACCAATGCTTGGATCACTCGTTGGTATCTCGTCCTACAGCCATTTAAATTTGAGGTGGTCCACAGGCTGAGGATGCAGATGGTGGTAGTGAGCTTCCTATCCTGTCGGGGGGGAGTTCTCTGCAGGCCGAACGGCTCCCTGGCCTGAGTCGGGCAGTGGGGGTATGTGGCAGTGGGGGCATGGCCAAGCATTGGTTTGTGAATGGAGGGCAGGGCCAGGGAAGGTTATTGGCAAAGTGAGTACACCTGTTGTCAATTAACGTTGTGGCTGTGTGTGTGTTTTTGCAGTGAGGGTGGAAAGTAGAAAAGGAGGGAGAGAGCGACAAGAGAGGATCTCTCCTGACCAGAGCACCTGTCTGTGTGGTGTGCGTGAATGAGTAAAGTTGAGCTGAAAATCTACGAAAAGCAAAAATAAAGTTGTGTGTGAACATCACCTCCCACCTGCCACGCACATCAGGGACATACTACAATGCCAAACTATATTGAATTACATCAATCAATAAAAACATCCCCATAAAAACTAATATCCTGTTAATCTGTATGTAGTAAATAATTGGCAAAATTCATTAGAGCTGAATAGTGTGTTCCAGTATTTAGACCCACTGAGCTGATTACGAACATTTCATTACAGGCTGTCATTTAAATTATGCTAATATAAATTGACTTTTTTGAGTCCTAGATGGAATAAATATTATTTAATGCTGGTGTATTTAGTCAACATTCAAATAGACTTCAATTAACACATTAATTTACT
>JAOANJ010000001.1:31668815-31679011 GCA_026413345.1 Ariopsis seemanni | reverse complement strand
ACACTCACATTCACACCTACGGTCAATTTAGAGTCACCGGTTAACCTAACCTGCATGTCTTTGGACTGTGGGGGAAATCGGAGCACCCGGAGGAAACCCACGCAGACACGGGAAGAACATGCAAACTCCACACAGAAAGGCCCCCACAGTTGGCCACTGGGCTCGAACCCAGAACCTTCTTGCTGTGAGGCGACAGTGCTAACCACTACATCATTGTGCCGCCTGTAAACTCCGCTGTGGATGTTTATGCATTGTATAGCTGTTTTGCGGTTGCTGGATAAAGTGTTCTACCTCAACACTGGATTGACTTCCGATTGTTTTTGGACCCAGAAAGATGGGAAAATATGGCCCAGGTTAAAAATTCTCAAAATTTGCCTTTTAATATTGGCATATAATTAGATTATCAGCAGATGATCACTATATTTAGTACTGTGAAGAAAGAAATGCTGGAAAAAAACCCAATGCATTAAAAAAAAGAAAATAAATATTCATCCATTTAAAAAAAAAAAGGGCAGTAAATAGTAGTGTTTGGTGTGACAACCCGGTGTTTGATTTGGAATAATATTCTGAGGTATACTTTGCAATTTTAGAAGGAAATTTGTTGTAGGTTTTACTGAGCATCTGCTTCAGTTCTTGTGGAGAATTTGACCCACACTTGTTTCTTATTTTTGCATGCAAAACCAAGCAGCCTTTATTAGGGTGGAATTTTTTTTTTTTGGTCTGAAAAGTGGTCTGTGGCTTGACGTGTCGCATTCTTTACTGATGTATGAACTTTTTTTTTTTTTTTTTCCTTTTTTTGAAAAGTAATGTTTGAAAATCTAAAATGTTTTATATGGGACTTAATAATACATAAGTCATAAAATATGCACCTAAGACTTTTGCATAGTACTGTCTGAAAGTACATAAAACTAAGAATCAGGTCTTGTAGTTATTTGGGGTTAATCAGTAGTCTTGATGTTATTTGTCCAACTTGTGCTGAAAGCACATTCTCTCCTGTCGCCCTCCATGACTGTTTTAAATAATTATATGGGTAAAGGACAAATGGTGCTTGGAATAGTCGAGATGAGATGATTTTTAGCTTCTCTTACATCATTATAAATCATTAGGAGACTCTTCAAGGATAGGATGAAGTTAGATTTAATGAACTGGATTCAAAGACGAATATGAATGTTGTACTTGGCTCCTTTGCGTTACCGTTGCCTTGTGTGACCGCTTGAATACTGCACGACTGAAATTCTCTTCTTTGTACAAATATATATGTTTTTTTGCTTCTCTTTGTTTCACTTTTTCGCTATGCTCCCCTCTGTCTGCAGCATAAACAGCCCTTTCTCTGTCTCTCTGTAAGTAGATGACCCTCCTGACCTGTGAGGCTTCATCACTCATCACCATAGTAACTGCCTTGTCCACCACCAGTAAAAGGCCGCATACTCATACTGTGCTGTGAAAGTGTTTGCTCCCATCTGCTTTATAGTAAGTGGTAAGCACAGACATGCTGAAGGAAAGGCTTTATGGTAATTTATTTATTTATTTATTTATTTTTACGCAAGTTAATCCAGCCGTGCATGTGCTTCAGAAATCACTCATGCTTCATTCACAGTATTTCCATGGTGTCAGGAATGTATAGATGCCCACGTGCTGTATCTGTCCTGTAAAAATTTGTCGTCTTGTGCAAGCAGCATTTCCTAGGATGTATACATTTTGTTTGCTTTCATTTTCACCTCTGCTGTGGTTCTGAGAGCTTGTGTTTGATTATGCTTCCAGGAAATGCAAGTCTGTTTGTTGAGAGTTTACAGTAACAGTCAAGTTTGGACACTCCCTACTTCAATTGTTTTTCTTTTATCATTATTATTTCTTTTTATTTTTTCATTAAAACACACGTCATTCGTGCCTTAAAGTAATGATGGATGTTGTTTCTCTATATTAGTTGAGTGGTTCTTGACATAATGTAAAATAGGGCTATTTACTGTGTTTATTATTTACTCTTTGATCTCAAGCGCATTAAGCAGGCAAGAAATTGCACTAATTACCTTTTGATGAGGCACCTGTTAATTGAAAAGCATTCCAGGTGACCTACCTCATGAAGACAATGCCAATAGTGTACAAAGCGTCAAGGTAAACGCAGGCTGCTTTGAAGAATCTAAAATATGAAGCACATTTTTTTTTTTTAAAAACACTTTTATTTGTTTGTCGCATAATTTCATGTATGTTCCAGATGTTATTTCATAGTTTTGGTGTCTTCAGTATTGTACAATGTAGAATATAGTCAAAATACAGAAAAACCTATGAATGAGTAGAGGTGTACAAACTTTTGACTGGTACTGTATGTCAATGAACTTTATATTTTGTTGTTATAATCCCTGGTCCTGTGGCACCTAGTTGGGTAAATGCATTCACACTTACGGCTGTAACTGTATCAGTACATTTTCTGTTAGGTGTACTCGTGCATCTCATACAATTAGAATATTGTGAAAAGTTCAATATTTTCCATCAATTATTTAAGAAAGTGGAAATTTAATATATTCTAGACTCATTGCATGTAGACTAAAATGTTTCAAGCATTTCTCTTTTAATTTTGATCATTATGGCAAAAAAAAAAATCTGAAAATATTAGAATACTTCATTTCAAGTTTGAGTAAAACAGTATAAAAACCGTGTCTCTCTCGGTCTAGTTCAGTAGTCCAGAAGACGATCATCTACACCCTCCACAAGGAGGGTAAGCCACAGAAGGTCATTGCTGAAAAGACTGGCTGGAAAAGGTGCGCAAGCAACAGGGATGACCGCAGCTTTGAGAGGATTCTCAAGAATAATTGATCCAATAACTTGAGCTTCACAAGGAGTGGACTGAGGCTGGTGTCGGTGCATCAAGAGCCACCCCACACAGGCGTCTTCAGGAAAGGGGCTACAACGGTTGCATTCCTAATATCAAGCCACTCCTGAACCAGAGACAATGTCAGAAGCGTCTTACCTGGGCTAAGGAGATGAAGAACTGGACTGTTGCTCAGTGCTTCAAAGTCCTCTTTTCAGATTAAAGTAAATTTTGCATTTCATTTGGAAATCAAGGTTCCTAGAGTCTGGAGGAAGAGTGCAGAGGCACAGAATCCAAGGAGTTTGAAGTCCAGTGTGAATTTTAAGCAGTCTGTGGTTTGGGGTGCCATGTCCTCTGCTGATGTTGGTCCTCTGTGTTTTATCAAGCCAAAAGTCAACATAGCCGTCTACCAGGAGATTTTAGAGCACTTCATGCTTCTATCTGTTGACGAGCTTTATTTATATGCTGATTTCCTTTTCCTGCAGGACTTCGTACCTGCCCACAGTGCCAAACCTACTACCAAATAGTTTGCTGGCCATGATACGGTATTACTGTGCTTGATTGGACAGCCAGCTCGCCTGACCTGAGCCCCAGAGAGAATCTATAGAGTATTGTCAAGAGGAAGATGAGAATCACCTGACCCAAAAATACAGATGAGCTGAAGGCAGCTATCAAAGCAACCTGGGCTTCAGTAAGACCTCAGCAGTGCCACAAGCTGATCGCCTCCATGCCATGCTGCATTGATGCAGTAATTCATGGTAAAGGAGCCCCAAACAAGTATAGAGTGTAAAAATGAACCTACTTTTCAGAAGTTGGACACTTCTGTATTGTAAATCCTTTTTGTGATCATCTTGGGGAATATTCTAATAATTTGAGAAACTGGATTTCTGATTTTCATGAGCTATTAGCCATAATTATCAGAATTAAAACAAAAAAGGCTTGAAATATTTCACTTTTATATGTAATGAATATAGAATATATGGAAGTTTATTGTTTTGAATTAAATTACAGGGGGGAAAAAAAACCTTTCACAATCTTTTTTTTTTTGAGATGCACTAGTGTATATGGTGTGTGTGGGAACCCCTCTGTTAACCTAAACCAGTTAAATGTTAATTTGTATTAATGTATGCCCCAGCTTGTTCTAAACTTAATATGAAGCTTATGATTTGTAGACTGATAATACTGTTAGTCCCTGATGTACTGAACCAGAACGAGGAAGTATTTATTGGCGACTTCTAAGCACTTCTGTATCTCCCTCTGAATAAGGGCATGTGCAAAATGCTGTAAATATAAATCTTGATATGTCCAAGGGACCAGTGTTGGGCAATTGTAATATTTGTGTAAAAGTTCCATGTTGACTTGTGTGATTAATCCTAGGCTATATTACAAATATGAGGCTGCACAAAGGTTTTCAGAGATTTTGTCCAGAATAAAACCCCACATGCTTTTCATATTATGCTCACAAATTAGAGTCCTGACCTTTGGAACTGTTGGATCTTGCAGAATTTGTCAATGTGAGTTTAGATTATTTTTTTTTAATTTATTATTATTTTTTGCTCTATCTTGTTTTCCACTTGGCCATGTGGCTTTTAACTTAAATATTGATTACATCTGTTCAGTTCGGCTGTCGTCGGTCTTTCACACATGACCTCAAGGGTGTGTGTTTTTATTTTTTTTATTTAAAAACAAAAAACCTCAATCATGTTTAGTCATAAACATTGTACATTAGGGCAATCATGACTGGACTGTGAGAAGCTTGAATGGGGTAATTTTCTACACCCCACACTCCAGGATTATCTGAGAGGATAATTATTTAAGACCAGCCTAAAATCAGGACACATGTTGTGGGACTTAACCTCAAGATCGGCCCAAATTATGCTCTCGTGTGATCCAGATACAATGCTTTAACCTTAGTTTATTGAGCATACACAACTTTAGAACATCCTGAAATAAGGTTTTTAGCGCTCGTGCTGCAGTACAGAAGTCCTGTGAATAACACGGGGGGTGTAGACTTTGAGTGTGAATGAGAACTGTTTCACTGCTTTCTTTATCAGTTAAAGAATTTTGAGTTTGATTTATGAAAACTGCTCATCACTGTTAATGTGTGGTTACTTGTGCGTTGTATAATTATGCCTGAATATTAGTATATTGTGGAATGACGGTCAACTGGGTATTTTACTCTAATGATTAAGTCCACAGTAGCCTTGTGTGAACAGAATAGCACTTAAGGTGGTGTCGGATGTGGTCTGTGGATGGAAGTGTGTTGCAAGTTTAACAGTTGTCAGTTGAATCGCCGTTCTTATCAAAACAATCTTGAACTCCGTTAGTCTGCTTAATATTACTGTTTACTCATTTGGGTAGGAAAGATGGTGAAGGTTCTGCATTAGTATGAACTCATTTTTAAGTGCGTCTTCTGAAAATACACCAATTGGTTCCAGTGATTTTGCTGTAGCTGAAGGACTTGTTAACTCCAGAACATTTGCTACAATTGGGAAACCACCTTCAGAGGTAACTGTCCACTACAAATCTCCCCAAAAACAAACAAAAAAGCAAAAAAAAACACAGTGTGCATCGTGCACAAGATCTCGCAGCCAAGATCTGGATTAATGACCCAGGGGCTAGCAGGGTGGGCAAGCTGTGCTAGCAGCAGAGCTAACAGCTGGGAAAGTAGAGACGTACACAATGGCGCAGCTCTCTAGCCTGTGGAAAAGCAAACTGGTTCTTCAAAGGTTAGCCAGCTGAACCAGAACTAGCACCTGGTTCACACTGGTGGAAAAGGGCTAAATGTCAGTCACTTGGCACTTGCCTGTGAAAATAATAGGCAGTGCTTGGAATCATTTAGTGATGGAAAAAGTTCCATTGAAGGCTAGAAATCTGGCTTGCACGACTGTTTAGGTAGTGAAATCAACTAGTTATTTTGATCCTGTAATGTGGTAATGAGATCTAAATCCCCTAACTATCTTCTTGGTTTAATTTAGCAACCATTTTCTCGCAGGAACTTATCCTTGTCGTATGAAAATGGAGTACAAAGTAAGAGTCTAATGGTCAGTCCTGTGGTACGGTCTCGAGTCTCTCTACGATTTTATGGACGTTGTGCAAAATCAGCTGAATACGTGCAGAGGAGCTCATTCTCCTTAGAGAGGTGAAGCCACTACAAAGCCTCCACACACCTCGATCAACAACTACAGGAAGTGTTTGAGTGCAGGATCTTTTTTTGTGTACACGCTGCTTGAGGTGCAGTGTAACTTCCTTTCATTAAGCCTCTGAAATTAATAGTAAAATTTGTTTTGCTTGTTCAGGTCTCTGGTGGTTTTAGTAATAATGATTATGCTAACAAGTATGTTGAGGAGAATGCATTTATACAGCAGTGTGTTCTACTGTTCTCCGTTATCAGCAAAACCACAGACCTGTACATGCTTGCATTGTGTGCTGATTGAATTACATGCAGTAGATCAGAACTTGTGAATGGGCCTAGCAAAGTAGGAGGCGTGGTTGGGGGGGTGTTGGTCGGTCGGTCAGTCTCATCACTTTAATGTGCCTGTTGTCTTTAAACTGCTTGGTCAAGTTAAAAATTCATCGAAAGCTCTTCAGGATCTACTTGGCTCCATGAGCTCGACGTACCACATTTGTCGTCACCCGGTTGCATCTTGAATGACTTTCTGTTTACTTTTTTTTAAAGTGTCGAGACATTTTGTCAAATTTAGTGAGTTGAAAGGATGGAATAGTGTCTCGGTCCTCAAGGTTAATTCTCGCATTATGGAAAGCAGAAGCCCAGAAGAATGGCTCTGTTCAAAATATTTGCCCACAATGAGAAGCAGCGATGGAAAAACCCATTTATCAGTGCAGCACATCAGTGACGTAAAAGATTGGTTGGTTGCTAAGGAGAGAAGGTTTTTAAGTTGCAGCAAGTTGTATAATGCCACATTTTCAGGTAGTTTGCGGATGTTCCTCTCCTACCAGAACACTTTTTGCTTCAGTCAAATGTGAGAAAATGAGGTGTTTGGTTGCTTTTTTTATACAGAAGCTTTGGGGCATCGAGTAAAAGTGGACTCTTGAGAGATTATCACACAGTGGTGATGTATGTACATCTGCTTGGGGGAGAACAGTACTGTTGCTAGGGGCAACAATGGATTTTGCGTGTGTGTGTGTGAGATCAGTGATGATAGCCAGAGATCCTCAGCAGTACCCCGTCCCTTTATTTTCAGACAATAGGAAATGTGTAGTATTGTTTTAGACAGTGGAGAAATGCCATTTTCTTCCTTTTCTTTTTCAACGGCTTGTCGACATGCAAGTGTTTTGGACAATAAATGGGTAACTGCAGCACAGAGTTAATCGTTAACGGGGGATTATACTGTGCAGGAATGTAACAGAATACAAATACATTCACAATGAAGAGGAAATGTGTTCTAAACAGATAAAAATAAAGATATGAATAGGAGGTGCGCCATTAACTCAGTCGTACGTGCATGCATACACGTGTAGTGTCCATGGTTTGCTCCAGTAGCTTGACCTGAACACTGCCGATGAGGAGCTGCTGCACCGCATGTCTCAAGGTACGTTTACGCTAGCGAGCAACAGCACAACAGGTGACCATTCATTTTCTATGTAGGCACACAATTTCAGCGACCGCGCGACAAGAGGTAAAATGACAAATCAGAAAAATTGACTGACTCAAATGATTCCTCAGGCCAGTCGTATATATGTGTGTGTGTGAGAGAGATGCAATAAATTTTTTTTAATACCATCCCTTTCAGTTTTTCCAATCACAATTTTAGTTCCTGCCTGCTTTTAGTTCCTATGTACTACCTGACTAAAAACTAAGTGTTTTTTGTATTATACTGTCATACAAGACCTCATGTGAATGTATACAGAGACATTACGAATAAAAATAAATTTGAGGAAAATGGCAAAGATCATTGGTGTATCTGGAGAGTGTTCTTTGCGAGTATACCGTAGTTAGCTTGTCCTGCTAATAGCTAATACAAATAATGGCACAAAATGTACACCAAACACCTTTTATTCTATCCGTATTGACTGGATCTGAGCAATCGTGTGCTCTGATGGCCTAGTAGTAGAGTAGCCAATCAGCTTGTATACCGTGAGTAGACAAAAACAAAATGGCGGAGCGTGTTTGTTGAAATAAAAACTCTACTCGAAAACAAAATCCCAAAAATTGCAAAAAAAAAGCAACAAAATATGGAATGAAAGTATTTGGTGTGTGTGTGTGAGAATTATTATTTATTTAATTTCCCAAGAATTATTGTTGGCACATTTTTTTTCACAAATTGCGACTGTCATTTCGCCGGTGCGTTTACATTCTAAGCAGAACTTATTTTGTCGCACATTTTTTATAAAGTTTTTATTTATTGAATTTGCAAAAAAAAAAGTGCTCTGTTTCTCAAAATCCAGTGAATGTGGATAGAATAAGTTTATTCCACTCAATCTTGTTGTACATTTGCTGTCAGCTCATGTACCACTCGATTTTGTGGAATAATTGTAAAATGTTACACACACACACCATTGTATTAAACTATTACAATTCAAGTAAAGTGCATTTGAAAGACAGATTGTATACTGTCGTAAATTGTGTGCTGTAGGCTGTGATTTGGCCATTACTCCATTTCATCAGAGCTGGACAGGCGGTACACACTTGCAGGCAACAACCGTCACAATTGCTCCACACTTACAAGAGACAAACTACAAGTGACTCCCTCTGCTTGACAGTCACACTAATTTAATTAAGACATTCTAATTGTATGTTTATTGAATATTGTTCGTCATTCTTCAAAAGGTGTTTTTTTTTTTTTTTTTAACCAGAAAATCATACGGACTTTTAATGCCATTTAAAGGACCCCATTTTGACTAGCAGCAGCACTGTGACTCCGCTTGGTACGGGATTATTTAGTGAAAATTTTCCGTTCCTTCTGGAATTTTACAAACCTCATAATAGTGTTGTTTCAATCAGCTGTAATCAGTAATTCCTAGCTTGCTCGGTCATATTGGATACGTACTGTAGAAACTGACAGAAGTGTGCACAGGCCCGATCTGACTGAACTCAGTTGATGCAGCTAGGGCTGAGGAACTGTACAACTTCAACATGGTTTCTGCTTTACATCTTGTCCACTTCCTGTTCAACTCTAAATACTGTTACACATATATTTGGAGCACTAAACAGATACAGATAATGGCAGTGTTACATTTTTATTATTACAGTGGACATGTCTTAGAGAAGAGCAATATCCATTGACTGGTACAATTTTAAGTCCAGTGCCGGATCTGAATGTATTTGCTCCAGACGTATTTCAAACAAAGAAATGAGAGAGGTCACTGCTTCATTGCTCGGCCCAGTTTCTCTCCTCCGTGACCCACCTTTATGCTGATTTATGCTAATATACGTCTATGTTGTTCGTTTTGCAAATTTCTGACGTCAAGAAACGTCATGCACTGAATGATAAAGTAAGCACACATCTGACTAATGGGATTTGAAACCACATTAGATGTGGATTGGAAGTCTGATGTCATGTCCTTTCTTTCTGTTCCCAATGCAGGAAATCTTTCCTTTTCAAATTAGCTATGCCTACGAAATCAGATTAGAACACGGCCTAAAAGCGTCAGTGTGTTTGTCACTAACTCGCTCTTTTCTCACCGTCTCACTCTTTTGACGCATTTACAATCCTCATCCATCATAATCTTCTTTTGTCCTTCAGGAGAACACCACAAATTTGAATTTTCTCATCCATCTTCCTTACGGGCACTTTTGTTTTTATTTTTTTTATTTTTTTGCAGCCTTGTGGTTTGCTGGAATTTGCATGCACTGTGACTTTACATCCCTGTTAGATGCATTTATAGTCTGATTTGACTACATGTAGTTCTGGGAAGATGGCTCCCTTTTGATTTTTTTTTGAGTTGGTTTAGATCTGAAGACATTTTCTAAACAATTGTGTGCTTCCAACTTTGGGGAAGAATCACATATAGGTGTTAAGGTGTCCACATAGTTTTGGCCATATAGTGTATATTGGCATCAGAGCTGCTAACATGGATTTAGCATGGATTGCTCTTTGGCCGGCAGCACGGTGGTGTAGTGGTTAGCACTGTCGCCTCACAGCAAGAAGGTCCTGGGTTCGAGCCCAGCGGCCAACCAGGGCCTTTCTGTGTGGAGTTTGCATGTTCTCCCCGTGTCTGTGTGGGTTTTTTTTTTTTTTTATAATATTTATTTGTAAAGCGCTAAAACTATGATACATATTCTAAAGCGCTGATGCATTCACAAAACAATCAAGAGTAAATAAGAATTAAATAAATGCATAAAACAAGTTCTATATAAATTTATCCAAGTTACAACTGGTATGCAAGGCGAAAGAGGTGTGTTTTTAGGGCCTGCTTGAAGTCATTT
>JAOANJ010000001.1:31383879-31396585 GCA_026413345.1 Ariopsis seemanni | reverse complement strand
GGAAATAATATTTTTGGTAAAAACATTTCTTTAAAAGATCTATGTTTTGAGTTTACTATTGGGACAGGCGTCGCTAAGCTACTCTCTGGCCCAGCCTACTGACCTCAGAGAAGGTCACGTTCACGTACAACGACATCGTCTTCTTGTCGTCTTCACTTCTCACAGACAGACCAACGGTACGGTAGCGTTTCACTCCGACAGCGAAATACTACTACGGGCCCGAAGTTTTCAGAACTTGAAGGATCAACTCCCAAGTGAAGGTTGGTAAATAAATATTATCCTAAATACACTTGTTAGAAGTAATACATTTTGCATGGGGAAACCTTGAAAGAGGTAAAGGGTAGCTACTTCCATCAAGCCTTGCCAACTGCCAACATGTCGGATGAAGTTAGCATGTTACCTTGGCAATTATCATTGTCTGTACTATCTGTGTTTATCATGTTAGATAAACGTGACTGAATACCATACATACAGATACAACACATTACTTGTGAGCACAACTTTCATCTGGCTATTTATACAGCATGCAAGCCAGCTCGCAAACGTTGGTTCATCGATTAGCATTTGGATACCCCTCACTGACTAGCTAACGTCTATAAAAACCAGCAGGCTAGGTTAACATTAGCTACATGGTTTACCGCCAAGTAACTCGGATGCCAGACAGCCGTATTTTGAGTTAATGGGGCAATGATATTTTAATGTGGAAATGGTATTTGAGTTACAAGATGTAACGGCAACGTTATTTGGTACAAATGTTATTTTGGGAAGGATTGTGTAAGTGATAACTTAAAATCTTATGGATGGTATATCATACACATGGTCAATTTGATATTCTAGTTTGCTTTTTTGTGTAAGTCATCAGGTCAACGGTAATTAGGCATTAATCAAAATTGAGTTGTGAAACATACTGTATTTTCAACATTAATTGCAGCAACCTTTATTTTACTACCTGAAAAATGCATCAGTGATGGCTGAGTATGTTAGCAACGAATACATGTGGTGTGAGGTTCCAAGTCCAACAGCTCTGTTGGAACACTGTATCGTCAGGTTCACACACGGGTTGATATGAGAGTAAGAGGGGACCTGCTTTCTGTATACTCTGTAAGATAATGTGCTATTCTACAGTAGCTGCATTCAGTGTTGTAATGTCTTGTGTTTTGTCTTACTCTTATTTTTACTGTTAGGATGTTGGTGAAGGTCAAATACAGGGCGGAGCAAAAATACATTAAAATCACGGATCCCACTCTGCAGACTTTTCTAAACCAAGGTATATATTTATGTAAAGAGTCAAATGCTGTCTGGTTAGTATTTTGATTGTATGTTATGTAATTTTCTAATATTCTATACATTTGTCTTGCTCTAGCGTTTATCAAATTCGACATACAGCCCAAACACCAGGCAGGGCTTAAACTTTATGATCATTCTGGCACTGAAATTGACGAAGATGTGTTTGAAGATGTGGTGCAGGATCCAAACTGTGGTGTTTTAAAGCTGACTGCTGCTGAAGATGATGGTGGGTGTTAAATAGTTGAACCTGAAAATGTTTGTTGCTTAGATAGTTATTTTTACAACTGTAATTGTATGAAAGCAGTCACACTGCATTTCATGTAAACTTCTGAGAGGTTTGTGGATGTTAAAGAGGCTGTCTTCCTTAACTTACTTAACAAATGGACATGCAGCCACCTGTTAATAGAACAGTGTTCTTGTGTAGGACTGAGTCAAAGCCTTCTTGTTCATTAGTGTTTTCCTTCCCCACTTCTGTTTTCTAGCCGATGTACGGTATCCCTTGTGTCGTGTGATTCAGATGACACCATTATCTTGTCTCCAAAGCGCACAAGAGATGATGAAGCAGAGCAAGTAAGTATCTTTGTTTATAATTGTTAACTGGTTTTCAATTCATGCCAAGGTTTTTTTTCTCTCTCCAGGTAATGACGGTTGTATGCAGATGGGTGATGGATATTTAATCTGCCTAATGTCTGATTGTATGCATGTGTGTGCTATGTTTAATCTGCCGTACAATGCATATTATAATTTCTATCTGTGTATGCTGCTGGACACTTAAATTCCCTCCGGGATCATTTAAGTTACTCTACTATGTTCTTTGCAGATTGTCGAAACCATCTTACAGAAAAAGCCCGGTGGAGATAGACTCCTTAAAGAATATGGAAGGACAAAGACACTTACTGACTCCTCTAGAAGACAGATGGTCAACATGGTGGTGGCAGACATGACTGAAACCCATGGGTAATATGCTTGATAGTGTGAAGTTTGTTTGTGCTCTAACTCTTCTAGGTGGTGGTGATGTAATTCAACTGCTAATTGTGTACTTTCTGTTTAAAGCACAACACCATCAAGAGAGATATGGGAGATGTATGCAAAGGGAATCGTATCAGTCTTCCCAAACCTGAAGGACCCTTTTTCGGAAAAAGGCTATGTAAGTATGTGTGCAGTCTGTTTTTTTAAAACTATATGTACTGTATTCATAAACTTGACATCTGTATACATCTGTATATGGTGCCATTCTTTATGTAATTGTAAAAGAAAAATGTATTATCACCTAATACCCTAATGCTGGCATTTTTTTGCGGAACTGTTGTATAGGAACATTACTATGACCCAGACAGCGGCTCGGGATACCTGGCCTGGCGCATTAAAACGATTCAAAGGAAATCCTCAATGGAACGAGGTAGTCAAGCACACAACAAATGCCATGGAGGACCAGCTGCTGAGCGAGATGTTAGAGAGCCGGAGCTGAGTGAGGAGCAGCTGAGGGAGGCGATATCATTCATGAGGCATGCTTCTGATGAAGACACCGTGCGGCTGAAGATGAAGCAAACATTTAGTGCTCGGCAAAAGATGGTTCATGATGAGGAACAATCACCTCACGTCCTTGCGACATTCCCACGCTTTGCGGATGTTAAGGGCCTGGTAAGTATGATTTTAACATTAAAAATAATGTTTTATTTACACCTTTTCATGCATGGATTTTGACCTCTACATTACTTTTTCACAGATTGAGCAAGACTTCGTTTCAATGTTTGGTGAGGAGACCTCAGCAAAGCTGCTCGAGAGATGGCCAACCCTATTTAAAGAGAGAGCCATTCAACAGAGTAAATGCCTGTCTTCTAGTGCCGAGCTGCAAGAGCTCATACAAGCAGCTGAATCACCCCCTTCAGGAAATGAAGAGTTATATGGTAAGTTATGATCCTTCGGTGTAAACTTTGGAAGAATCCAAAATATTTAAAATTGCTGTTTGTTTACATTATGTGTTAGAGGTTTTTAAAATGTAAAATGGTCAAAATAATCTGTTTATTTAAAAGATTTTTTAATGTTTATTTAATGTTTATTAATGCTGCATGGCCTGTTTTGTGTGACTATTTTCTGTTAGGTTGGGACAGTGACCTGTCGTCAATCTTGCTGTTGCTCCATTTACTTCCCCCGTCTGCGCAAGGCCGTAAGAAGCCAGGGAAAATGTCAGCCACTCAAGCAATGGGGAACCTTGTGGTGTTCAGAAAGGTATGTCAAATTTTAATTTTTATGTAATTTTGAGTGTAACCTAGTAAATTCTCAACTGACGAGATGTTGCTGGTTTTCTGGTTTGCTTGCTTGTTTTACAGATCGGGAACAGCATTCAGGGACATCTGGATTCCATCGTCCAGACCCGTCAACCCTATCTTCTTGCTGTTGGTACCTCCAAACAATCGGTCCATGGATTCTTCATCATAGTGGACAAGATGGCCATACCTTGCAAAGCAACCAGTTCACTTGGGGCATTTGACGAATTGTTTAAAGCACATTTCGTCTTTAGTACTGAATACTGTGAGTCTTTGCGCAACTTGTACACATTCATTCAAACCACGATTTACAACATTGATGTTGGTCATATCAGAGAGAACCCTCGAGTTATTGAATTGCGTGCAAGATTTATTCTGTAGTTGGTGATACCTGACTGTATTAAGACATGATTTGTTTTGTGTGTAAATCTCATCACGCCAGTTCAAATTTATTAGTGAGACACTTGAAATTAAAACATGGGCTTTGTCCAGGTAGGACACTTAGGCTTAAGTGTGGTGAGACCGGGTGTTCTCATGTATCAGGGACATTTTCTGGCTTTCGTAAACATTTGAACAAGTTACATGGTCATTGTGCTCATAATGTTCGTTTTGTTGATGGTAATTCTAGTGAGCACTCAGGCAATGATTTGCCAATAGATGATGGTGATACATTAGAGCCTGTTATGCATTCTGCTCCACCAATTTCAAAAAGCAGTCTTCAGAGCATGTGTGCTAATATTGTGGCACAACTTCAGGCTGCTGGGATTGGCCAAGGAAATGTACAAAGTTTAGTTAGTTCTTTGGAAGAAGTTACCCATGAGATACAGGATCAGGTTAAAGAATCGGTTTTGAGTTGTTTGAGTGCCAACCAAAGTGTTAGGGAAATTAGAGATTCTTTGAGTCAGCTGGAAAATCCCTTTACACAGTTGAATTCAGTAGCAAAGCGAGACATTTACTTTTCAGAGAAATGGGGTGTAGTTAGTCCTGTTGAGAAAGTCCTTGGAGTGAGATTTGATAAGAGATGGAACAAAATCACTGGAACATACGATCAGGTTAGTGTTAGAGATACATTAGCTTACATACCAATTTTACTCACATTGCAGTCTGTGCTAAAACACTCTAACATAACTGATATGTTCAAGCCCTCCCATTCATCATCAAAAAGATGTTACACTGATCTGAGAGATGGGGCATTCTTTAAGAAACACCCACTGTTTTCTTGTGACACTCCCACCCTGCAGATACAATTATTTTATGACGATTTTGAGACCTGCAATCCCTTGGGATCTAAAAGAGGCATTCATAAACTTGGTGCGATTTACTTTACTTTAAGAAACTTCCCACCAAAATACAACTCGTGTCTAACGAACATTCATTTGTGCATGCTCTTCCATGCACAAGATGTTAAAAAATATGGTTTCTCGGCTGTTCTTGAACCTCTTGTCAGTGACCTCAACATTTTAGAAACAAAATGAATTGATATTCCAGCACTGGGTGGGTGTATAAAAGGTGGTATTGTTCAGGTCACAGGCGACAATCTTGGCCTCCACACTTTATTTGGCTTTGTTGAGTCCTTCAGCGCAAGACACTGTTGTCGTTTTTGTCTTACCTGTAGAGAGGACTTTCAGAAGGTCTTTTCTGAAGACCACCCTGACATGATTTTAAGGTCAAAAGAATTGCATGCAGGTCATTGCCAACTCATACAAACTACTCCAGAACAGGGCAATGTGTTTGGTGTAAAGGGTGAGTGCTTGCTAAATTCTCTGACATATTTCCACACAATTGATAACTTTGCAGTTGATGTCATGCATGACATTCTCGAAGGTGTAGCACAACTTGAAGTAAAGCTGATTCTTAAATACATAGCTGAGAAATCAATTTCCTTCAAAGAGATCAACCAAAGAATTCAGTCCTTCAATTATGGCTATATGGAGAGGAGAAACCAGCCACCTGCAGTGAAATTGGATGACTTGAGCAATGATTTGGGCCTTAATGCAATACAATCCTGGTGTCTGCTTCGTAATGTCCCACTGTTGTTTGGTGATTTGGTGGAAAAAAATGATTCACACTGGAATTTATTGCTGTTACTGCTTCAGATAGTAAATATTGTCTTTGCACCGTTTGTGACTGAAGGCATGACTGTCTACTTAAAATACTTGATTGTGGAACATCATAATCTTTTCAAGTGTTTATTTCCTGGCAAAAACTTATTACCCAAACATCACTTCATGGTCCACTACCCCCGCTGCATTAGGAATATAGGCCCTCTCATTCATATGTGGTGCATGAGATATGAGGGGAAGCACAATTTTTTTAAAAGACAAATGAAATGTTACAAAAACCTCACTTTAAGTTTGGCGAAAAAACATCAGCATCACATGGCCTATCACTGGGAGACGTATTCTGAGAAGAAATTGGTAGTTGGCCCGGGCAAAGAAATTACCCTATCTTCTTTCTTTGCTAGTGAACAGCTTGCTCTGAAGATGAATGTGTCACTGACAAGTAGTGTTTCTTCTGTGAAGTGGGTTAAGTCCTATGGAATTGAGTATCGCATTGGCTTGGTCATTTGCAGTGGAGTATTAGATGAAATGCCAGTTTTTCAAAAGATTCAAGGTATTGTTGTGAAAGAGGAAAGCATCTTCTTGGTTGTTACAATGTTACAAGCCATTTATTTTGATGAACACTTGTATGCATTCAGAGTTGTTATACCAAGAAGAGACCTGCACACAGTTATTAAAACAGAAGAGCTTGAATATTACAGGCCATTTGACTTACAAATGACACACAGCATGGAAGATGACCAGTTGTTTATTGTTCCTTACTGTCATCTTTTTGATTGAATATTGATTGAGAGCTGCCTGCACTCATATGTTGGCTGTATGAAAAATGATTGTATTTATATGAATGTAAAGATGTGCACTGCTTCCATTTTAAGTTTTTATTTGTCTTAGCAGATTACTGTGCCCTGTCAAAAATGCCTCCCATCAACTGTATGGCCATTGAGAAAATGATTATTTACTTCTTTTTTTTTTTTCAATGATTGTGAAAATCTGTACCATTAATTGATTTAGCACTAAACTGGTATGAAATGGTTGTAGTTAAGTTTTCAATTAGTATTTTTAATGTGTCTGTGGGGTGCAATTGTTTTGTATTTGAAGTTGCTGTTACCTTGCCATTTTCAATAAATATTTTAATTAGAAATAAGATTTCTTGTCATTTCATGCATTTAGAAAAATGTGTTTACATGAAACAAAAGTAACAATACATTAAATAAGTTAACACTAATAAGAGTAAATTAAAATTTACTCTGGATAGAGTTGTTTCCCTCAAAGAGTTAATTTTCATCAACTCTTTCTAGTGTTAGCCAGAGTTAAAATTTAACTCTATATGGTGTTAAAGTTACTCTGAAAATTTTACTCTGGTCGCAGAGTTAAAGTGACACCCTGTGGAGTGGGACCATATGTTATCCAGACAGAGTTAAAAATTAACTCTATAACAGTTAATCCAACTCTGCTAAATTTACTGTGGTATATTAACTTTTACAGTTGTTGCATCTATCTCATGCACATCAAAGCATAGCCTGCTTCCTTTTGGCACTCATCTTAAGGAATGGGGCTGTTCAGACTGGCCATGTAACTCTGTGTGGTGCTCTCATTGAGCAATGTGTCCTTCTCTAACTGCTCTTCTTAAGTTGAAAATAGACCCCATGGTTGAGGAGCCTGAAATAGTCTTCAGAAAGTATCTATATGTTGAACTTTGCCAAAGATAAAATTTCCCAAAGATAAGAATGTTTCCTAACGCCGCCCTCAAATCAAAGTTTAATAGATACTGTAATAATGGCAACAGCTGATCTGTTGTAATCCTGAATCATGAATGTTTTGTTTCTCATAAATAGTTTATCAGAATGAGAATTCTCTCATAATTATGAGACACAGGGGTCATTATCATAAAAAGACATCTTAAATTTTTATTCAATTAATGTGATAATTTGCATTTAATATGGAAAACTATTTTTATTTACCACACCTAATATCTGATATACTTTCTCTATTATTACATTTTAGGCGCCTCATTGGGATTAATCCTGAGTGGGGAAGAAAGACCAGCCAAGGAAAGGTAGTGTCAAAGAAGACGGGAAAGCTGGTCCACAAAAAAGTAACAACTGTGAATCCCCATGTGGCCACTCTACTAAAAAATTTGATGGACTTTGAGTGAGGCTTTATTTAGCCAGTATAGTTCAGTCCATCTGTCTCAGATGTCCAGGTTCATTTTTGGACCCACCATTGTTGAGAGCCTCTTTGATAATGTTTAATTGTTATTGTTAATGGAATGTGTGTAATTAAGTTAGCTTTTACTTAGTTTTCTTAGCTGCTATGCAATTGATGCAGTGACTTTAACCCAACTGTTGTCTTTGGGTGAAGGGAGAAGAGGAAGGAAAAAAAAAAAAAAAACTAGCAGTAAAGTTAAATGAAGTTGAACTGGCTGATAATTTGTACTCTATGCTTTGCAAACAGTCAAACCAGACCTGGTCAATTTTGACCCGGGGAGGAAAATACAAAGTTTAATAAATGCCTAATGTTGTAAGGTCATCTCTTGTCTGAGCCATTTCTGTGGTAGCTATTTTCATTTATTATTTCAGGAGTTTTCATTTTTAAATGTACAACCTTTAAAATCATTAATTTATATTACTGTGATGATCACATTCTACAGTATTTAACAGTTTTACAGTAATAAGTTGTTAATGAAGAATACTGTAGGAACTGTAAAATAACAGTATAATAGCAACCAAAAAGCTGACAGTATAATACTGTAATGTTTATTTTCCATACAGCACAGTACTGTAATATTTTTACAGTAACAGACTGTTGTAGATCACAGTAGGTACACTGTAGAATAACAGTTTCAAGCTGCCAACTGTAGCTGCCAGTAGTTTACTGTAATTTAACAGAAATTTGTTACAGTGTACTGTCAGTCTGTTTGCTAAAGGAAACCCAGTCTAGGCACTGATAGGACTGCAACATAAGACAATGACCTGACATAAGATGGTGAATTGTAAGCCTAGACATTAAAATAAATTTCTGGTTAATATGGGACCACTCAGAAGTGGTTAATTTGGGACAGCCTTGGGCTGAGGTGCCCTTGAGTGAGGCACCTAACTCCCAACCACTCCCCGGGTGCTGTTAGCATGGCTGCCCACTGCTCTGGGTATGCGTGTGTGCTCATTACTCACGTGTGCACGTGTTCACCGCTTCAGATGAGTTAAATGCAGAGAGGAATTTCACAAGCATGTGATGAATAAAGTTTTTCTTCTTAATAAAGCATAAACATCTGTACTTGTAAGTGACTTTTGTATACTTGTGAAAAATTAGTATGTAAATTCTAAACAGAGTTTTAGGAGTGGTTTCCATTTACTTTTGACATGTTTCTCATTTTTCATCCAAGTATTAAAAGATTTTGTGTGCGTTTTCCTTTGTTAGTTAGCACTTTCCACCTTAGGTAAATTCCTTTTGTTTGTCATTAGCCCAACCTGAAACTATTATTTGTTTGTAGGCCTAGACATTAAAATAAGAATTTCTGCATACAGGTCATCGTCCCCACAGGAAGCCCATCCAGTATTCTTTATATTTAAAAAAAAAAAAAAAAGCCACAACACTATTTGGTCTCTGAAAATGAAAGTATAACCAATTTTACACAAGTTTGAAAATCAAGCCGCTGGAGGATCCATTTAATGGCTGACAGCATGAGGGAGCATGGACTCTGCTGACAGACAGCACATCTAAAATGCATCATGGAGCTTCAGCAGTAGAAGTAATATAAATTATGATCCGTATAACAAATTGAATAAATGTTACATGCAACCAAATTCTGTTAGTTACCAGTTATATTAAGTATGTAAGGAGAAGCCAGTTTCATTAGGGACACATAGCTGCATCTTCAGTCCTTTATGCACCTTCAGTGCATCAGAATTTAGGCCCACATGCTTCTGCCCTGTTGCTGCATTATTATTAAATTTGCCCATTTACCAATTTTTTTTCACAATATTTCTCAATAAAACATTAATTTGTTTCTTGTAAACCCTTTAAAAAAAAGAAGTGATGGTACAAATCATTATCTTGAGCAGATACATAGCCAACACAATACATCTTCCCCCAGCAAATGTGTCAAAATGTATGAACAAATTATTGAAGTTAGCTTTACTTGGTTTACTTTCCAGAAATTCACTTTTGAACCTTATGAGAATGACTCAAACTGAATTTCCTCTCACTTGGAATTGATCACTATGAAAATTAAGCCAATAAATAAATAAAATGTTTGCCACTTCTTGTCAGAAGGCGGCCATCTTTTCAAGTTGTAGATGCTCTTGATCTTCCATGAGCATGCAAGTGACTCAAGACCAGCTTCACTCTTGAACACCTTGTTGCAGAGATGACAACATTCACGGTGTCTTTAGGAGTCCTCATGTGACTTCAGTCCAGCTGCAGACTTGCAGATTTTGTTACAAGTCTGACAGCTATACACAGCAGGTGGAGGTTGAGTTTCTGGATAGTCAGCTTGGGACTGATTACCAGCGTGAGCTCTTAAATGACTGGCTGATCCAGCTTTTGACAGAAACACTACCACAGATACTGCAGAGGTGATCAGACTGAAAAGCTTCAGGGATTGCACTTGTATCCTGCTTCCTCAAGGCACATTTCAAGTTGGAATGCTCAAGCCTACCTTTCTCAAATGCTTTATATCCATCTTAGACCAACTTCCTCTAAACCAAACGGTTCACTGAAAGACTTTCCCCATTCTCAACAGCAATATCAAGAGCTTTGAGGTCATCTTTGATAATGTCCTTAAATCACTTTCTAGGCTTGTGTGGAGGTCTTTTTCCACTTCTTAACTCACCATAAAAGATCTGCTTCAGTAATCTTACATCATCCAACCAAGTAAGGTGCCCTGCCCATCGCATTTGATTATGAATCAGCAGCATTTCAATACTAGATGTGTCAGCACATTGCAGAACAGTGTCTGGCGTAAGAGACTGCCATTTGATTTTCAAGATCCTACGAAGGCATTTCTGATGGAATCATTCCAAGACTTTGATGTGTCTACAGTACATGGTCCAAGTTTCAGAGGAGTACAAAAGAGTGGTCAGAACACACAATCATACACACTGTGCTTGGTTTTGGTGGGAGTACCCCTATCAGGCCACACACATTTTTCAACCTTACCAAAGGTTTTACATGCTTTTTCCATTCTTAGGTTTATTTCAGAATCAAGTGTACCATCTCTAGAGACTGAGCTACCTAGGTAGACAAATGTATCAACTACCTTAAGCCTTGTACTCTGGACGAAGATGTTAGGTTCAATATAGGACTGGCCAGGAGGAGGTGCGCGTGCATTACCTTGGTTTTATCCAGACTAATGGGGAGTCTGAAATGGGAGCAAGCTCTAGAGAACAGGTTCATGATGGATTGCAGATCTTCTTCGGTACGAGCTACAAAATCAGAGTCATCTGCATAGAGAAGTTCTCACACTAAGGCCTCAAGTTTTTGATTTTGCATTGGAACGCCTAAGATTAAAAACTCTACCCAAAGTTCTGAAACAGTTACAGTCCTGGAAGGCGTATAAGAGTTACAGCAAAAAAATATGGGGGTGGGGTGTGTGTGTGAAGTGTAGGAGCAAGAATGTCCCCTTGTTTGACCCCACTGTTGATAGCAATCGGTTCAGATAATGAACCACTGAAATTGAGACGACCTTTGTCGTCACAATGTAACCGTTTAAACATGTCGACAAATTCAGAAGGACACCCGAGTTTACCTAGAATAGTCCAGAGAGTGGCCCTATTCACAGCATCAAATGCTTTGGTTAGATCAACGAAAACCTGGTAAAGAGGTACTCGTTGTTCGATACATTTTTCCTGGAGCTGATGAACTGTGAAAATCATGTCCATTGTGCCGCGTTCAAATCTAAATTCCCACTGACTCTCCAGAATGATTAAAAGGACAAATCCACTTTTTGAGATGATTTAACAAAAGTTTTGCAAAAACTTTACCCACTGCCTCAAATAAACTTATGCCCCGATAGTCACTACAAACTGACTTTGAGCCCTTGCCTTTGAACAACGAAATCAGTATTGGATCAACCCAATCTTGGGGCACAGGAACCCTCCTCCAGACATCAGAGATCTGACAGTAGATCTCTGCAGCAAGCTCATCACCCCCATGGAGAAGACCCTCTATGGGAATGCTATCAAGACCTGGTGCCTTCTCCGTATTAATTTCTTTGTCTTTTGGATCTCTTCCAAGGAAGGGTGATCCAGCATCTCATGGATATTATCCTTTTGAGGCAGACTATTAATGGCATCTTCATTAATATTGGAGGGATTGTTTAAAAAAAAAAAAAATCTGTGAAGTACTCAGTCCACCACATTATGATACCCTCTGGATCTTTGTGCAATGTAGACCCGTCCTTAGATTTGAGAGGTACAACAGGAAACGATTGCTGACCATACACCTGGCTGATCAAGTGATAAAGCTTTGGAGTCTTTATAACTGTAAGCATTCTGGATATCATTTGAAATGCCTAATCACCATTGGTTTTTCCATTTGACGGATTTTACGCTGGAGTGATGATTTGGCATCTTTTAGAGACTGCTTGAAAGATGCATGATCTTGTTCTGATGCACTTAGATGTTTAATATGCAAACTGTTTTTAGCTTCCAAAAGGGTACCGATTTGGGAATCATTCTCGTCAAACCAATCCTGAGGTTCTTTTCCTTAGTCCAAGTACTTCAACTCCAATGTTGTAGACCTCAGACTTAAACTTATCCCATGTTCCATCAGATTGTACTTCCTCAAAAGCTTTTTGCAGATTGTCACATACTTCAGAGTCCTTCAGTCTCGACACATCAGTAGGGCTAGGGACCTTTATCCCTTCTGGTCTCTTTTTACACGATGCAAAGTTTCATTTTACCACGAACAAGCCGATGATCTGTATCACACACTCAGCACCCCTCATGACCTGGGTAGTGAACACATCTTGAAGGTCTCATTTATGGACAGGGGCGGACTGGGACCAAAAAAAATAAAAAAATCAGCCCTGGCATTTTGGACCAGACCGGCCCACTACATTCGATAATGCAAACGTTTTCAGTCTTTTTGGTC
>JAOANJ010000001.1:31159253-31170565 GCA_026413345.1 Ariopsis seemanni | reverse complement strand
TAAATAAATGACCAAGTATAATATTTTTGTCTCATTTGTTTAACTGGGTTCTCTTTATCTACTTTTAGGACTTATGTAAAAATCTGATGAGGTTTTAGGTCATATTTATGCAGAAATATAGAAAATTCTAAAGGGTTCACAATCTTTCAAGCACCACTGTACACGCACGCACACAGTCAAAATTATGTTAACATTTAAATGGTAGAAACAATTTATTCACAAAACATGCATCGTATGTGCAAGATGATTTACAGGATGGTCTGCACCATCTGTAAGTAGACGTCTGATGTCACTGTTGGGGTGTCAAAAATTAGGGCCCAATTACACCAGCAGCAGTCATGGGGCACCACACATTCAGGGGAAAAATAATCCATGAGTGTTAACATAATTTTGACTAACCATACATACATTTTATATAGCCTAAAGTTGGCAAGACACTTACAGAATGAATAGGTTTGATTTGTACGGATAAAGAGAGGTAGCTTCAAGCCGACAAGATGGTTTGGTGTCTGCTCCATACATTTTGAAAAAGATACATTTGTGAGGCAGATTCATATAGAAGGATTTGAGCAACGTCTGGTAGGCAGAGCGGTTCCTATGATCTGGAAACAGATGTCAGAAGCACCATCCCAAAGAGCCCATTGCACAGTAAGTATCAAGCTTGGGTTTAGCCTGTTGCTTGAATTTATTAGTTGTCCTTAGTCTTTTATCCCTTTCACTGATAGCAGTTCTGAAGTGTCAGCATGCAGTTACCATTATTTATTTATTTTTACTACAACCACAGTATCTCTGCAACCATAAAATATGTCTTTCAAAATTCCAAAATGATCTTCCCATCACACTTGCACACTGTGCAATATGTATACTGTGCATCAGCCAGACTCTCAGGCATGCGCCAAGCAGAGTCTTGCACATGCGTCGTTAACTATGCACACCTGCACAAGATGAAGGCGCAATCAGTGCACCTACACTCAAAAAAATGTTCTATTGGATTTAATTTAAAAAGTTATGTCAAGTGGTTCCACGAAAATGTGTTGCATACCTTCTAAGATACTGTATTCTTTAATTTGAGCTCAATGAAATGCAGTAAATCATAGACGAGTGAGTGGAGTATATTCAAAGTAACTTGGTTAGTTCATCTGTATTAAATACTCATGTTGAATCAAATTAACGCTGTTATGTTCAATCAAATTGACACTGTTCTATTCAATCAATTAACCTTTCACAGATAAGTAAAACGCAGTCAAGCTAATTTACTTTAAAGTAACACAGTTGCGTGGAACCACACTTGACATAACATTGTTATGTAAATTCACACAAAACACAGTATTCTTGTGTAAATCCAAGTAAATAAGCTGTAGAAGGAAACACCATTTTCAAAATAAACCTGCATTTATTCAGCCGTGTATATTGATTTCAACAATTTCAGTTAAACTGAATATTTAGTTTCTTTACACACAACAGTTCAGAAATACACAATTTTCAGTTCCATGAACCTACAGTTGACCATCGTAACCGTAAATGATCTGCTAAGGACATATAGGAACTGTCCGAAGGCAAAATAGCGGAACATCATTGCGCAGCAAATTTCTCTGAAGGAACTCAAGGAGGTACGGCATCAACAGAAGGACAAACGTTGTTAACGCTGAATGTAATATGCGTTTTATTTAGAAAGGTTGTATTGATTTAATGACATGTTGTTGAGTTAATATAAAGAAGTCTTAATCATAATTGAAATAAAGCAACTGACTTAATTACACCTTAAAAAGCGACTTTGTTTGGTTAATCCAACAAAAGAGGATTCTATAACACCAGCAACAGAGTGAGTTCATTTTTTTTCAGTGTAAGTGCAAGCTGACAGTCATGGCTGACTGCCTAGGCAACTTCTGTTGCTGCAGGTGGGCGGGTCGTGCCATTTTACATCTGATATATCTGATTATCTGGATTATTTCTATCGTATAATTTTGCTGGCGCTCCTAGAAGTGAAATGGTAATACACATGTTAAAATTATAACAATGACCAAGTGAACCACGACAAGAGAATGCTCATTTTATAGCAAAATTCTAGCAACACAAAATAAAACTCTGCCATGATATTATTCAGAAAGCTTTTGAATCGCACCTGAGATAAAATGATTACTGCAAACATGAAGCTGTTTTGGTTTTAGCCTCTGTTAAATCAGCCCTGCTGATGTTGTTCAGCCGTGTTCGTCTCCTTTCCATACTAAACCTCAGGGTTTCCTCACCCTCATTCCAAATCACAGACAGAATTCTAAAAAAATCAGAATGTGCCACGATCACGAGTACTGTTGTGACCACAACCATATACAGCACAAAGATATGACATAACTAAAAGAATGCTTAAAGCAGTGGAAAAACAGAGAGTTGCACATGCATGACTATGTTTTGTATGGAATGCCGCTTGACCCCGCCTTTGTATATCCACCAACATAGCCAACATCCAGGTTTCTGTTTTGCTTTGACGTCACTTGCAAGTCAAGGCTATGTCGAGGAAGTCTGTAATTCAAAAGTAGCCAAAAAAAAAATACTGACACAAAAGAAGTTGTCTTAAATGCTTTTACTGTGCAGACCAATACAAGTGTGAGTGAAATCCTGGGAGAACACTGAAGTTTGAATTTCTTCCATTAGTTTTTAAGTCAGGTCCCTTTTTGGGAGATCCACCCAAAATAAATCCACCTATTAAAATCATTGTAAGGGACTTTCTTTGTTTGAAACACAGACTTCTGATTGGCTAAACTATTGATTTTGGAAAATAGTGGGAAAACAGACATACTGGAGTCTTTGTTAAAAACTCTGATGTCCATAATTATAACACGTGTAAAGAACAATATTCATATTGTATAACTAAACTCAAACTCAGGACTTTTGCTTTTTCAACTGCCATGTTATAATTCTCTGCCCAACTATGTTAAGAACTCTGAGACTACTAAGAAATTTAGAATTAACTATTGAAAACACTTTTCTGGTATTTAGTTACAAAATTTCATTCATTATTACTCAGACTATGTTTTTCTCACTGCTGTATATGACTTATTTTATATTAGTTATATATTCTATAAATTTAATAATGTAGATATAGATTATTAATACAAGTTTATACACATCTCCAATGGAAACCAGCATCAGCTGAGTGGATTTCGTGTTTAATAAAGTTATCTATCTATGTATCCATCTAGCATTTACCATATGGCCTTCTAAGGGCTTTACTACTTTATGACAAGCCTGTGTTTGTGACGCAAAATGCCTTTACAATGATGAATTGGGGAGAATACAAGGTGATATACATGAGGTCCTCAAACATTTAAACTCAGTGTGCTTAGGCTCAGTTTAAGGAGCTTGCTGTTAAAACACTGAGTATATCAATCATAAATTCATGCTAAATAATACAACAATTTCACCATGTTCCCACAAAAAACAATTGTAGCAAGCTAAAACAGTTTGTGTGTGTGTCTGTTCCCAGTGCGTGTGAGGCCTATAAAATATTGACGTAGGACAATAGTCTTTCTAATCTAGTCAACAATGGATCAGAGAGATAACTGTGGCTAGAGACAGAGATCTTCACACCTTTTGGTGCCTCTAGAGACAGAAAATCTATGGGAATCCCAACACCTTCACCCCTTAAGACAAAATGACCCGAACCCATAACTATGTCATCACTTGTTTTCCACAATGCATTATGGGTGATACCCAGGGTCAGCTCCACTATATTGCTTATTTTCGCCTTTGTTAAACACTGCATTGTTCTGTCTAACCAGTTTTAACAATGCCTAAAGTTAATTGCTATGTGCCTTACTGTGTCTCCACAACAAAGAGAACACCTAATTTGAGCTTTTATCAGCTGCCAGTCGAGAAGAAAGAAATGGATAAGTTTAATCCCACAATGAAAATCTTCGAACTGAATCAAAATGGATAAGTGTTTGTAGTTTACATTTCTCTGGTAGGAAAAAGACGTACTTAAACTGTGACCCAGTAATATTTCCATGGTCTGCGGAATGGCCTTCAGTTATAGAAGATTATAACAATTGACACTGTTCATCATCTGAAACTAGTGATATTCCAAAGCCTGTAAAACAAAGAAGCATTCTTCGGTCGTTGCCTTTCAACATGCCAAAGCATTCGGCAGCTGAACAAGCTTGTCAGACCGATTAAACTCCCAAACTACGAAGGGTTCTTTTTCAGGTATGTAGAATGTTCAGTGTACCTCACTAGCGGCATTTATTGAAGAAAATGCATTTGTACTGAACATGACACGGCAGATCAGTGGGGTTCCACATTTTTTTTGTAATGTTTCCTGATATCAAGTTTTATTTAATTAATCACTCATTTATCACTCAGACCGTTATTCCATGAATCCCCTGCAAGAGCTCTGCTCTGCACCAATTCCCAATATTCAGGTAGATTTGTTTTTTCGATAAAGTTTAGCTGGTGAAATATACGTCCTCAGACATTGAGATTTGATGTTGTTGTTGTACAGTGTGGTAGACTCAGTCTAGACTCTTACCTTCTCACCAAGCTTGATTTGGATTCCTATTTTCATGCAGTAAACCCTCGACATGTTATCCACCTCTTTAAATCACCAATTTCATTGTCTTCCATGACAGAGCACAGCAAAATCACTCCTCTCACATCACTCTCATGTAAAATTAATATGACATCTGTCATATTGCTCAATTACTGACCCCGGCTATCCCCCACAATGCATTGAGGTAAACAAGTGATGACGTAGTTATGCTTGGGGGCTATTGCCTTGGTAAATGCTTTAGCACATAAGATAATTAGGAATTATCTCATTTTATACTGCCTCTTTAAAAAAAAAAGACAAGGACTGTCCAAAATGGAAGTTCTGTCCCTATATCTATGGCCATAGTGTGTTTACACCATGATTAAGTCGAACATGGAACAGTTTCTTGGATTAAAGGAATACTCCAGCACAACATAGTTTCACGATAACATTTCTGATTATGCCACATTTCACTGAAAAAAAAATTATTCTAAACATAAAAGAATTATTAGGGCAGTTGTTTAACTCTGTCAGTAAATGCCATGTCAACTCTGCATTAAACATTTAAGATGAGACAGCCTTACTAAATCTGTTCTTCTATATATCCACCTTTCCAACACTGGAGCAATACAGTAGAATGCAATTCAATTTATATATGTCATGTATGAGATTTTGAAATTCACTTGGATCAGACCCCCCCCATACACACACACAGTTGTGGTCAGAAGTTTACATACAGTGACGAATTTCAACTTGGATATGAACGTCATGGCAATATTTGGGCTTTCAGTAATTTCTTTGAACTGTTCTTTCTCTGTGGCAGAATGATTGTACAGCATACATCTTTAACTAAAAAAAACCACTAGAATTTGGTGTACAAGTTTTAATTTTCTTTGGGTTTTCTGAAATCAGCACAGGGTCAAAATTATACATACAAGGTAAAAAATATACATACAGCATACCGAATATTTGGGTAAAATGTGTCTTCGCAAGATTCACCTTGACCAAACATTTTTGTTTACCATGAATAAGCTTCTGGCAGAATTCTGGTTGGATATTTCATGACTCTTCATGGTAGAATTGGTATAGTTCAATTAATTATTTTTTTTATTGGCATGGACTTGACTTATAAGCACGGTCCATATATTTTCAATAGGGTTGAAGTCAGGACTTGTTTTAGCTTAATGTTAGCCTGCTTTAGCCTCCACAACCAGCTCTGATACACATTTGGGTTCATTGTCCTGTTGTAACTCCCAAATCTCAAGTCATGTTCAAGTTTATGATGGTTTATGCTGAAGAATTCTAAGGTAGTCCTCCTTCTTCATTATTCCATCCATTTTGTGCAATGATCCAGTTCCACTGGCACCAAAACAGCCCCAGAGCATGATTATCCTACCACCACCACCAGTTAGTGCAGTGTCCCTCTATACATGGTGGTCATTGTGGCCAAACAACTCATTCTTTGTCTCATCTGACCAGACAGTTTTCCTCCAGAAGGCTTTTTTCTTTGCCTATGTGGTCAGCTTCAAACTTTAGTTAAGCTTGAAGGTGTCAATTTTGGAGCAGGGGGTTATTTCTTGGATAGCAACCTCTCAGTCCATGGTGATCTGAACTGTAGACAGTGATTTCTTCAGCTTCCAGTTCATGGCATGTGTTCACTTATTAAATAAACTTACTTAAAGCAACCTTTATGCAAAGTGGTACTACAATCAGTGACTACTGTTTACTATTTTCAGCACATAATGTTTACCTGTAGTGACAATGTAAAAGAAAGTAGCTGCTTAGATTCAGTATTTATATTTATGAAAAGACTTATTTTTATTTATTTGTTTGCTTTTTAAAAGGTCTCCAAGTATATGAACTATGAGGAGATTGCAATGAATCAGTACTAAATCAGCAAAATATTTGCCGCAGAGAATCGTTTACTTTGAGAATCAAATCATCTGGCACAGATCAAACCCCACAAAGCTTGCAATGTCTGAAGACATACTAAGAAATTAAGTTTTGGGCCTTTTCATAAACTTTTTAGTGAATCATCAGACAACAGTGTAGTATGTACAATTAGATATGCAGTTAAACATGAGCTGAGCATAGAAATCCTTTAGACATGCAATCAACCTACACTTCATTTCCAACTGCTTCTGTCAACTGACGGAAAAAAGTGTGTAGAAGTGTGTAGAATACATTTGCTTCCAGTCAAATACATATTAAATGAAACAGTCAATATCAAATATCAGAATATCAAATTTGATTGTGTCAACTGTGATACATTATTATTATTATTATTATTATTATTATTATTATTATTATTATTAGTTTAGCAGTTATATATCTGTATACAGTATATTGCCATAAAAGAGAGAGACACTTTTCTAGCCTAAATTCAACAAAAAGTCAGTGTAAATAATTTGCCTTTTTTTTCTTTTTTGTTTCTACAGGCATCTCCAACAACAGGATATCGATCAGTCTCAGTCAGGAGGGAGATCACATAATCTTGACCTGTGTCCTAGTTGGGAATGAGAGTCTAACCCAAGTCAACTGGGAGATGGTGCAAGACTCTAATCACACCAAACTAGGAATCTTCCATCCTAGTCAAGGCATCCACATCTTCACTGAGCACTCTGGCAAAATAAAAATTCAGGGGCAACAAACCCCTCTGGCATCTTCAGACCTTTCTTTGCAGAAAGGAACACTAAATGAGAGTGGACTCATTTGCTGTCAGTTCATTACCTTTCCATCAGGCAGTCTGAAGCAATGTAGTAACATCAGCAAAACAATCATAAGTATAATGATTTTTACACTAATCTTTAATTCAAAATCAGTCTATGAAACATTCCTCAGCCTTCACATTGCTATTCACAACAAACATTTACAATTTGCTATGTACGTGTGTTTATGTGTACACCTACAACATTCTAGGTATGCTCATATCTCAAGCTGAATCCCATGGAGCAGGACGAAAGCAGGGTTTATTTGGGCAATTTGGAGCGTTGACAGTTGGATGTATTCTTTCTCTCTCATTTCTGACCATTCCTATCTACATTTGCCAGAAGTGTTTCTGTAGGAGGTACAACTACAAGTTACCAATATATAATGATATTTGCCAAGTCTTTACCTATCTTAGAAAATAAGAGACAAAATCAGTATGGCAGTAAAGAAATAAACATTATGTAATAGCCCAGTTTGAGACAAAAAAAAAAAATGCTGTCAGGGTGCAAACATGCTACAGCTGCAAACAAAATGTAATTGTAATAGTCAAATTCTCCAGAAAAACTGGTAGGTTCTCCAAGGTTTAGAAATGCTTAGAAAAACCAGCCAATTTTCATATAAAACTGCACCAAGTGTACCAGAGACTGCTAATGCATTTTTAAAAAGGCAAAGGGTGGTCACACCGAATATTGTTCTGTTTTAATGTATTACTATTGTTTATGGTAGGATTTTTTGGGGGTAGAGATGTTAAGATAGTGTGTGTGTGTGTGTGTGTGTGTTTTTTTTTCCCCCCTTTTCCTAGGAGGAAAGTGTTTGAGATACAGCAGGTATATACTGATCCATCAACATTTACAGAGGTAAATTCATCTAAAGATAAAATTAACTACCATTACAGCTGTGTTATCATAATGGATTTTAAACATACCTTTTTACTCTAATGGTATTCAAATATTTTACTCAGAGATCATTTCCTGTGTTATATTGCCCTTCTTAACTGACCTGAGATGAAAGACTTTGCACTAGTGGTATCTGAATTTCCTGTTTTCTTTTTCTGTTGTGCAGGCACTGTGGTTGAGATTTTTTGGTCACTGCCTAGCTCAGCATGTTCACACAGAGATAGAGAACATTTTCCATTAAGTCATGGAAAACTCTTTTATGTAAATAATGTAATGGAGTACTTTACTTTAGGCTACCAAACTTAATATACTGTATGGTGCAGGATTTAAATAGAAAATAATTGATAAAAGTGCAAAAAGAAAGCACAGAACTAGGTGAAATATGTTCAGAAATCTCAAATCAAGTGCAAATCACCTGTGACACTGTGGTATTACAGTGTAATGCCTGTTCTATTCCAAAAGGAGTCTAAAAATAAACAAAATTGTAAGCTTATCAGAACAGGCAGTTGTGTGCTTGTGGAAGATCTGCATGAGTTGAGATTTAGCTTCAAATAAATTTCAATACTGACTAAAAGTAATATATAACATTAACATACGCCTAATAACAATATACAAATAACTCATTTTGCCCATGTTGCTTTAGATGCACACAGAAGAGACACATGAAGTACATCATACCCCCTCTCCCTCTGGCTTTGACCCCACAAAATTATATGCAAAAATTAAAGAGGATCTATATTACGGCCGGCTATGGAAGACCTACCAAGGAAAAGCACGAGTATCAACACAAGGGTGCCTGACTGGGTCAAGACAGATTTACTACCGTCTAGGTGAGAATCCTCTACCACAAAGGGATCAGGAAGACAGACCAAAAATCCCAGATGCAGTGATAAAGTCATCATCAGACTGCAGCATTTGAACAATGTCATCCACTAGAATCTACCACTTGCACAACTGAACATATTGTGAAAAACGTGTACAGTAATTGTACAATAAGGTAGTGCTGCTTCTGAAGATTACAATTATAAGGTAGCCAAAGTCATAGAAAACACAATTTGGAATCCTTCTCAAAACAGCAATTTTCCTTGGCTTTGAGTAGTGTTTCCTTTAAAAGACGCACTTTCATTGGTGACAAAGTTTCAGTGTGGATGGAAGGCAAAGAAAATTTACTTTTTAAAAAGTGCGTGTGTATATATGTCTGTATATATAAGTAGGGACCATGTCACAGACTTTGCAGATGAGAATTTTGGGTGTTTTAATGAATCACTGAATTCATGTGATCCAAAATATTTGGACCAAAATGACACTGGTCATTTGTCAGCACAATTGTTGCAATAATGCAAACCAGTCCTTTGGAATATTATTTCAAGGATTCCCCAGTCTGTCTTAATGTATTGCAAGGCATGTATTAATCATTGCATAATTCAATGTTAAAAAAAAATCATGTTTTGTTCAGATCATGCAACTCTCTCTGTCTCTCATATATTAGTGTTAAATTTCACCACTCTTAACTGCTAAGGATGATATGAATTACCTGGATACTTTGTGTGCATGTGCATAGATTGAGAGGCTTTTAAGTCACAAATAAGGCAGTATTTGCACTAATGCTGCTATCATATTGCCATCCTTTCTTCCAATCACTTCTACACCATATAGAAATATCCATGTCACAATCAAAGCTGTGGATTGACTCCATTTCTCATTTTGTCTGTTTTTTCCTCAGCAAGCGTATTTTTAAAAAATATATTCCCAGTGCCTTTATTTTCCATACAACTCTGTGGCAATGACTGGATGAGTCATTGTTAGTTCACAGGTATCACTGACAGGCTCTAACTGGCCATGGTAACCACTCTTAAAATGGTAGCTACCACAGCACCAAATGCACTTCTTTGCACAATGGTAGACACAACAGTATTCACAATGTCAGTACAAGGATTTTAAAGAGTTTTTTATTTTTTAAGGGAGATTTGGACAGACAGCTCACCTTTGCTCAAATCCTCTGGCTTGCTTTCTAAAGTGATGTATTTTAGATACGTATGTATGCAAATTGTCTTTTCTCCATGATGGTCAGGTGGCATGAGTGCACTGCCTGACTTGAGCAACTGTTTCCTATGTGCACTGACCAAGTAGCAATCCCTTTACATTTGTATCATTTGACAGATGCCCTTAACCAGAGCAACTTTCAGAAGTGCTTTGAAGACTGTATCAATAAATAAAGCCTGATACTGGTTCACTAGGTTACTGGCTAAGAATACTATCAGTCTAAAAAAAACTCTCTTGGGGAGGTAATATGATAAGAAAAGCACACAGTTCACATGTTTTTTTTTTTAAATAAAGTACAAATTTAAGTACTTCATGAGTAGTCTTTAGTCATCATTTGAAGACTGCCAGTGACTCAGCTGGCATTTTGCCACCTAGGTGCCAGAACAGAGAAGAGTCTTGATGCATGCCTTCCTTGTATGCTGAGAGATGATGGGACCAGTCAAGCAGTGCTAGATGATCGGGGGAGTGTGATGCAGTGCAGGGTGTGAAGTTCTTTTAGGTGGGCTAGTACTGATCCATTTTTGACTTTGTATGCATGCATCATTGTTTTAAATCTAATGCAGTCAGCTACAGGAAACCAGTGGAGTGAGCCTAGCAATGGAATGGTATGGGATAACTTAGGAAAGTTGAAAACAAGTTATGCATCTGCAATCTGGATCAGTTGCAGAGATCTAATTGTGCTCAGAGGCAGATCTGCCAGGAGTGAGTTGCAGTGGTCCAGTCTCGCAATGACAAGGGACTTAATAACAAGCACTTGAGTGACCTGTGTGGATAGAGATGATTGAATTCTTCTAATGTTGTAAAGGAGAAATCGAAAGATCACAAGACCCTGACCTGAGGATGAATCACCTGAGATGAACAGCAGTTCAGTTTTGCTGGGATTAAGTTTCAGCTGATGAGCTGTCATCCATGATGAGATGTCTGCCAGACATGCTATGATCTGAGCAGAAAAATTAGTGTCAGAGGGAGGGAAGAAGAGGACGAGTTGAGGGTCATCTGCATAGCAGTGGTATGAAACCCCATGTGAGAATATGACCTCACCAAGAGATTGAGTTTAGGAGAACAGAAGAGGACCAAATACTGAGCCTTGTGGGACACCTTGTGGGGAGCCTGTGTGGAGCAGATTTGGATCCCCTCCATTG
>JAOANJ010000001.1:31007861-31019424 GCA_026413345.1 Ariopsis seemanni | reverse complement strand
GAGGGGATGCACAAAGGCAAGAGCACAATAAGCTGGAAGAAATAAAAGAGTTTGATGATCAGTCCCTGCTTCCACTTGGTCAGAATCTTCTCATGCCTCCATACTTTCTTCATTAACTGGTGGATTTTCTTTGCAGAGAATTCTGCACCTGCTTTCAACAACTTGGCTGTAATAGAGTCAGTCCCTGGCAATTTTCTGTTTTTCAGTCTTCCTATTGCTGCTTTTACTTCTCCTATTGTTGGTTCATTAGTTGCAATCTCTTCAGTCATGTCAGCAAATTCAAAACCGTTCTCCTCGTTGATAGTTACTGGATTTGCTGCCTCCTCTCTATTAAGAGTTTCCTTGAAATGCTCAGTTCATCTTGCCTGTACTTCTTCCTTACTGCTTAGAAGGTTCCCATCCTTATCCAGAGCAGCAACGCTCCTCCTCGGTTTCTCATTGCATCGTCTTTGTTAGCCCTGATTCTGATTCTGTTAGCCCTTTGTAACACCTGATTCTGAAAATTTGGATGGGTGAGCAAATACTTTTGGCAATATAGTGTATCTTTCATGCCCAAAAAGGTCTACCTTTTAAGAGGGCTCCCTTCTGGGCTTATCAAAGCACAATTTTCTGATTATTAACCACAACAAAAAGTGGACTTGAATTTATTTTTCCATTAGAAAGGGTTTCCGTCTAGCCACCCTACTTTTAGCCCAGAAATGTGAACAATACAAGAGATTGTACTTGTACTTGCCAGATTCATCTTGTCCTTTTGTCAGTGTCTGATCATTTCTTTTGAACATGAGTTTGAATGTGATTGTTTAATTCTAAGCATAGGTACATACCCCATTATAAAACAGTGCAAACACTTGTGCAATCAGGTTATTGTAATTTTTTTCTTTTTTTATTCTATGTTTTTCACTTGAATTTTGTTGGTTGCTACAGCATATTAAAGGATAAACATCTGACATGATTTATCTTGGTTTCCTTTTTTACATCACAAAAACCTGAAATTTTAACAGATGTGTGTAGACTTTTCCCACCCATCCAAGAATCACCATTTTATCTGGTGGAGGGGTTTGTGTGCTTCTGTGATCCTGAGAGCTGTGTTGTCGGGCCAACAGCTCCTGTTAGGGTCTTCCTAGGCAATGTGGTCTCAGGTGAGGGGCTGGAATAAAAGCGATTCAAAGATTTCTATAGATCTGTGTACAGATTCTGTAGAGCTGTAGATTTAACATACTGAAAAACATCATCACCTCAACAAGGGACTGATACATCCTTCCAGATGACATCACACAAGTCAGGAATAGCAGGTTGTCAGTTTCAGGACCCTGGCAGCTCAGTCTTGGGGATCCAGAACCAGGGAAAGAGAATCAAGAAGAAAGAGAGAGTGAGGGAAAAAACAAAGATGCCCAGACCAGGAACCACCGGCAGATGATCCTCCACCAACTGAATAGCTTCATCCTGGAACATAGGCTGGTGGCACTAGATCCGCTCTACTGTTTCTGTTGGAAATCAAGTGATGATGCACCCATACCACCAACTCTGTGTCTTGCTCCTGTTTTGCATCCTGCTCCTCTGCCAGCAACCACCAATGACAAGAGTCTTTCACAGTTGTTGCACATAGACAAAGGAGCAGCTGACGTCAGTGAGATGCAGTGACTGGAAGCATCGGGATACCAACCTGTTGCAAGACCACCTTTTTGGCCCTCAGATACTCTAGCTGTATTCTTGAGAGCAGCAGCTGCTGGACAGCAAGCTAGGCTTCCCTTGATAGCAAGGGAGGTGGGTGGGTTGGAGAGCTCATTCATTCTCTGACCAATCCCTTGCAGCTGCCACATGCTTGACAAGTTCCATGAAGGCCTCTGGATCATCAGTTAAGTGTCATATGTGGGACACATGTGGGCCATCTTGTTAAGCGTCACATGTGGGACTGTGGCAGTGGACATAGTTGGACACTGCGAAAAATTTAAAACTGAATTTGAGGAGAAAATTACTTAATATTAGTGAAATTATCTTGCTGCACAGACAGATATTTTTACTTGATAAGACATCTTAGAATAAGTTGGTTGCAATCTAGAACTAGGTTTAATAATCTCAAAATTGGTGTCTTGTATTCTTCTCATATGAAATGCTAGATCATTTAAACTATTTTCAAGATATTTTCATTTGCTAAGATGTCTTTTTTTTTTTTGCAGTGTAGTCACAGGACTACATTTCTCTATAAACACTGAAACAGTGACAATAAATGCCAAAGATTATTGTAACTCAGTGAATGCTCTTTGTTCCACTTTTGGAAGGGTCTGTAATGTGTTCAGTAACTGGCATTAGACTTTGCCTGGCAGTAAAAGTGGAGCAGTGACACAGGCTTGGTTGCATTTCAAATTATGTAGCTTTGGGTCACTGCTGCAGGAACTAACTGAAAGAAAAACAATGCAACAGAACTCTAGATCTGAAGCCTGACAAAATATTGAGATGATTACAACTAATGCAGAGTTCAGTGTGGGTTGTGTTTACTTTGTAGTTACCCATACTGTCCTACCCAACTTTGTTGTCCTACCCATCTTTACCTTATCTCATCCTCTATGTTCAGTGTCTTATAATGGATGTCCTTCCATTCTACCAGTCATTTTAGACCACCTTTTTTAATGTCTTGTGTAATTGTATTATTTGATTATGTAATTAAATTTTCTTGTGCTTACTGCTGAAAACTGCTTTAGGAGTGTTGCAGTTCTTTTTTGTCTTTCATGCACCATGTTTCTGGATGCATGATATTTTGCCCTACTCTGTATATGGATTTCAACTTCTTTTATTTCTCTCCACCCACATTAGCACATTCTGTTAATTTATGATCACTCTGTAGTGTTAAGCCTTATTTTGTTTGTTTAAAAAATGTGAAAAAAGTTGAAATTTACATTTTGTGCAGTAATAAGAAATGAGTATTGAGAAACATTGCTTTTCATTTTGATACTAAAATAGGGCAAAATGCATACTTTAGTACAGGTTGTGCAATAACTAAGAGATTTTGCTTTTCTATTTGCAAACTACTCTTAATTAGACATAGTTCTGTTAGGATTGATGGAGGTGTGGTGAAGTTAGGATCCAAGAGCCAAACACAGACAGTAATCCAATAAATAATATGATTTAATTCAGGGAAGAAAGGGCGTGGCAAAAAGGTAAACAAAGAGGACAAAAAACAAATGGCAAAAATAGGCCGGACAAAATGAGACAAACAACTTGACAAAAACATGAGACAGGCAAAGACAAAAACGCTAGTGCAAAAAACCATGAACAAGAAAAGACCCTTAGTGCAAGAAACCATAAACCAGAAATAACCTTTAGTGCAAAAAACCATGAACCAGAAATAACCCTTAGTGCAAAAAACCATAAACCAGAAGAATGCTAGTGCAAAAACCATGAACAAGAAAAAGTCGCTAGAGAGAAAAACCATGAGAAGCAAGAGAGGCACAGAAACGGCGAGAAAATCAAACGAGACGTTCTGGCAAAGTTAGAGTCTGAGAACAGCCTTTAAATAAGCAGCAGTAAAAACCAGGAAGTGGGTTCAGGAGAGAAGGAATTCCTGTCCCGGATCTGGATCAGCGCTGATGTGAGAGAGCTGTAATCTCCAGAGTGGACGTCTGGGGCGGACGATGACACTTTCACAATGTAATGTACTGTAGATTTTGAAAGACCTAAATTCTCTGCAACCTTGCATTGAGATTTTTTTTTTTTAATGACTAACAATTCTCTCACAAATTTTGGCACAAAGGGATGAGTCATGACCCATTTTTGCTTGCAAAGAATGAGCCTTTGGTGCATGCTCCTTTTATACCCAATTATTATAACTTCACCTGTTACCAATTAACCTGCTTATTGTGGAATCTTCCAAACTGGTGTTATTTGAATATAAACTTTTCAGTCTTATTTTGCCTCCATCCCAACTTTTTTGGAGTGTGTTGCAGGCATCAAATTCTAGCTTGTTTATATTTACAAAATACAATTAGGTTGGTCAATAAAAATATTCAAATATTTTCTTTGTACTTTTGTCAGTTAAATAAAGGTTCACGTGAAGTAACAAATCACAGATTTTTGTTTTTATTGCATTTTGGAAAATATCCCATCTTTTCTGAAAATGGAGTTTGTATTTTAAACATTTCTTTAAGTTAGCAACATAATAAGACACATATATTTATTTCTGTCCCTGTAAGTGCACCAATAATAACCTACAATTAAATAACGTCAATAAAAATAGTGGCAATTGGTGCACTAATGGCAGCACGCTACAAAGCTATTGAGCATCTAAACGTCTTCAAGATTATAGAGGCTCAGTAGACTAGGTTTATTTCTGAGACGGTAAAATGAAAAACAGAAAACCTTCACAGACACATACTGTACCAGAATTCTTCAGCAATCCAACAGTTATTGATCATGCCCCTGATTTCTTCATTTTTAACTCTGTTTACTCACTCTCTATATTAAGTAGTCTTCATTACTCACCAACTAAGCATGAGAAAGCGCTAAATGTGTTAAACGTAAGGTAACAAGTCATATATTGTGGACTGCAACAACTCCTTCCGGGAGGCACTGGTCCCTCTCCTCCAGCCGTAGGCCACCCTCCGACAGGAAAATGCTTTATTTCATTCATCAGTTTCCGTTCATTCATCAAGTCACTGCAGCGTGGCGAGCGCTCGGGCTTAGAGCCACACCGAAATTCTTATCAATGGAGTGCTGACGTCAATGAACAGCAATGACGCGCGGTCACGTGGGCTCAAGGGGGCCGAAATATAAACATGAGGAGCTGGCCGTGGTCCTGAAAAATATCTACAGCGTCGTCACGACTCGAGGCGAAGGCGTGAACAAAAGAGTCGTATACCTTTTCACAAAGCAAGTTCGTTCAAACTATACATTTACCTTCGAAAAAAAAGCATATGTATTTGAGAAGAGAGTAAAGAAGACAGTATCCAATCGCGAAATTCGAAGAACAAAGAGCAAAAGTGCGTCGGACCACGTCACGCCTGGGATCCCGGTAAGTCCTCATTTTCATTATAGCAAAGTAGCGAAAGCTAGCCTACATTCTACTACACTGCGATGGTAACAGGGTCTTGTGTTTTTATAACGTTTAATGCGGATCAGCTAAATAAAGCCCTAACGCAATGGGAATTTCACTAACATGAACGAAAGATATTTTTTTTTGTTCCATACAAAAATGAGAAAGAAAGCCCCACTCATAATCTATAGCAAAAATAAATAAATAAATAAATAAATATCCAACAACTGTATTAAAAGAGACAACAATTTAATTTAACTTGGGTGGAGTCGGAACTGATGCATCATCATCGCGTTCATTTTGATGGAACTCAGATGTGCCTGTAAATGACGCCATTACGGATTGCTGATGCATGTCATGATGACAGTTGTGGGAATTATTGTGATCAATAACATTTCCGAAAAACCAACTATTACTCCCCCACTCCATTACACTATTTTCCCAATCACCTTAGCACATTTTTTAGTTGTCCTGGATTCTAGTTAGATATGCTTGACAAAACCAGACACTGAAGAGCAAAAATGTTTTTGTGCTGAATATGATTTTAAGATATATTTTGAGCCTCAGATCTGAGGGTGTTTTTATTTTTTTTAAAAATAATGCAATTAACTTTATATGCTTTATATGAAGAATATGCTATTACGAAAAAGTAAAGTTCAGTTTTTAACCAAGTATATACGATTAGTATGTGATAATGTAATAATATGAACTGATATTGTGGTCAGATTTTTTTATAGACTACTGCGCCAGGGCTTTTCCCTGTCTTTAAAATAGACTGGCTTAGCGTAGATGATTACGTGAAGAGAAGGCGTCTCAAAGACGGCTTACTAATGTGCATGTCCGGAGTGTATCAGAATTGAAGTAATGATGCATGGCAGAAGCAGATAATACATTCATGCAATGGTTTACTCAAGTTCAAAGCATAATTCGGGGCTGCAAAGACAATAGTGATGGAGGACATAGAATGCTTTAACCTGCAAATTCAAATGCAGAGCTGTGATATAAAACCCAACAGTGAGAGAAGTTAAAATCTGTTACTTTTAAGGTTTTGAAAGAAATGTAACTAATTAGGATACTGTGCCTACTTATTAATAAATTTAGTTATTTTCTCTGCTCTCATGTTTGTCAAGATTTGTGTCCTTTTAGTCTTTCAGGTTATCGGTATTTTACTCAATATTTATTTCATTTATTGTATATAGCCTATTTAGAAATTCGAACAACATCTGCGTATGTATGTTTGCCTCAATCACCATCTGCCTTCAAGCTCTCCGCTCTCTTTTGCTTGTGCGGGTGGTCACTTGCGCAAAGTGTTTCCAAAAGCATCTCCGCAAGTGTTCTTGTTAATTCAATGTCCTTGCAAAATCAGGACAATCGGTAGACGTTGATTATAATTATAAACTTTGAAATGCCTTTTGCATGATGACGGCTCGTGATGCTGAAAGCCTGTTGCTATGATCTACAGACATGAATGGTGCGTCAATATTCTATCCAATAGATTTAAAAATAAATTTTTAAAAAATCCAGATACCGATTAAAGAAGATAAGTACCGTTTTTAAATAACAAGAAAACGTAATTGAATGTGTGTGTGGGGGGGGGATTATGGTCACCATTATATGGAGAGAATGTTAAACATCCAAGTCAAATGTTCATGTTAATATGTATTTGTCCATTATGTGACAATGGTGATTAGTGTTTGTAACTTGTTACTTATCATCAGGTACAGACTAGGCATGTATAAAAACACATACAAACAAACAAGAATCCTGTGTTCTCTAGCATATTCTTAATATATTTTTTTTCTTCCTGTCTGTGTTAGGTGCATCACCAATTTTTCTCACTCCGAATCTGCATGGTCATGATTTGGTTCCAACCAGGCTCTAGAGCCCCAATTGTGCTTCTCTTCTTCCTCTTCAGTCATACATTTGAGCCCACAAGTAGCATCCCTGTGACTGAACATGAAGTGGCCAATCAATATGAACCCTCTTCTCCTGAACTTACACAAGAACAGTTTCAGTTCACCCAAATTGGAGATGTTCTGCCAGGGACACCGAATGAAGAGGAGGATGAACTTTTTAAAGATATCGACCCAAAAACCCTAGCAGCAGTCCTCCTAGAAGCCCTCAATAAGCCTCAGGAGGTACTGAGTGAACAAGAAAAGAATGGCGGTGAGAAGGACAAGGCAGAAGGGGACAGCAAGACCCAGAGTTTTAACAGAGAGAGAAATAGTGATCAGGAGCTTGAACTGGTGCGGGCAGCTGCTAAAGCACAGGGCAGAGAAGAGAGAGAAAAAGAACAGGATGAGGCAAGAAAGAGAGAGGAAGAGGAAGAAGAAGAACGCCTCACAGAAAAGGTGACCAGTCACATCACCAGTCAAACAGTGCCTACAAAAGAACAGGATATAGTTCCAAAGAAGGTGGTACACAAAGAAGGGCACCAAGAAACAGATGGACCCAGAGATGGGGACAAGGATGAGCAGCTGAGTCCAGAAGAGTTAAAGAACCTGGAAAGCATGTTAGAGGAGTTTCAGAGCTACAATACAGCCATGAAAAGAGAACGTGATTCCTCATCTGTTCAGAGAGAGAGCCGTGGTGATTACTTTGATTACTTGGATCGTAATGGCCTCATGAACAATGAGATCAAGCCCAAACCTAAGGGTTATGACTTGGCTCTGTCTAAGAAGAAGCTTAAGTGGCAGCAAGAGCAAGAAAAGAACAAGAATCGGCCATTGTATAAGGGAGGAAACTTCATGGATGATTTTAATGATAATATTGAAGACCAAGAGGAGGAAAATGGAGAGGATGAAGAAGAACTGCTGAGTCCAGAAGAGGAAGAAGCTAGGGCTAAAGCTGAGCAGGAAGAGGTCCGTAGACAAGCAGCTGAGGCTCAGAGAGCCAAGGCAGAGGAAGAGAAGCTTGCAGATATTGCATCAGACATGATCTTGCAATACATGGTCAAACAAGATGGGAAGAAGTACCGGGACAATAATGCTGCAGAAGACAAACGCTCAGAGGAAGACAATGCCAATGATGATGATGATGATGATATTGACCCACAAACTATTGACAAGTTGATAGAAATCTCCAGTAAGCTGCACTTGCCTGCTGATGATGTGGTAGATATAATCAGTGATGTGGAAAAGAAGAAAAAAAAAGATGCTCCTGAAACTCTGCAATGGCAACGACCTCTTGTACCTCCTACAGCACATAATGTCCCATCTCCAGTGTTAAGAACATCACCACCCTCAAAACCACCCAAGCCTAATGCAAATATGCTGAAATCATGGTTCAAGGACAAGGCTCTTAAGCCAAGTCAACAGGATTTTTGGATCAAGCAACAGTGGCCCTTTTGGACCTACCCCTCCTATCAGCACTATCAAAAACCCTACAGTAGTTATTACACCATTTATATCCCACCTCCCAAGTCTAAACCACGCTACTATGCCAAACCCTCCTACTCCCTTAATGACATACTGGGGAATTCATTGGCCTATGAGTTTGATTACCCTCTCAAACAAAGGTATCGGCCCTGGATACAAAATCGTCCAAGGGCTCCTCTGGCCTTCCGGCGAAACCTGTACTTCCCTAACTACATTGTCCCTCATCCCCGGACTTTCAATGCCATACCTATGCCCAAACCCCGGTCATCCCTTCGTCATCGGCCTGCTTTCTATTACTCACCCACAGCTTCTGTAGTTGCCCCACAGGGTAGCTATTACAGCCAGGTGGAGCAGCCACAGCCAGACAACAATGAGGAGCTAGGGAACTTTATTGAGAAGGTTTTCCTGAAACATCCCCACATGTTTTAGTGAAGGTGTAGATAAAGAGAGAAATAAAGAGGAAATGTAAGTGACCAAGAAGAGTACAACTGTGAGACTGTTTTCATCACACCACCATATTTTAGTTTCATTTTCAAAAATAAGTTTATCCAGTCCAATTTACCTGTTCTTGCCTCTTCAGTTAAATTGGGGAAAAAAGCCTGAAAACTGGTGAAGACTGATGACTGTAGCCATTTTCAGTGGTGTTTCTCCCTTCCTTATCTATTCCCCTCCTCCCCTACATGATAGACAGTGGAAATGAGTTGAAGAAAGGGTGCTTTTGTTAATTATGTGGGGTACACACATGACTCAAATACATAACTACAGTCCTAAAAAAATTTCCACACTTCCAGAAGGTCTTTCAAAAAACAGGGACACAAAAATACAATGGGACATCTTTTGTAAATTAATTAATTAATTTGTTTGTTTGTTTTGTAATGTTCAGAAGACTTTTAAAAACAATATAGTAAGTTTCTTTAATTATGAAAAAAACAGCAAAAATGTTTAAATTTAAAATACATTTAAAGAATGCATGCATAAACACATGTTTATTCCATGAAAGTCAGCCATGATTAAATATTAAGTGCCATATTCTTTAGAAATGTTCAAGTTTGGTTCATCATACTCAACAGTGTTTTAAGTGTACCTAGTAGCTTTCTGATACACTTGGTCCTGTACATAAAATTAATTGTCTATCAGCTGACATTTTATTTTCATTTTCAGGTGTTTCTAACATTGTTTTTCTACACAGAACATTGATTTTTAGTGTAAAGAATGCACTACATTCCAAATATTTCGAAGAAAAGCTTTTTCATACAAGCTGTTTTGACAACAGTTATTTATTGCCTTATTTCTCTTTTAAGACTAGCAGCATTTTTGTCACTGATGGTTTGGCAGGTTTAATCTGAGTCCAGAGGACTTTTGAAGACAACTTCATGTTAATTTGGACTCCAAATCTATGGATTTAATGGTGAAAATAGATACATAATTATGAGGTGTCGGTGAAAAAAAAAACGTTAAGATGCACATTACTTATTACCTACTTCTAACTTTGTGTATCAAAGTTTAGAAAAAAGCATTGAAATCAATCATAATTCCCTAACGTCCCTACTAAAGTTTAGTATCTAGTACCAGAATCACAATTCCAGGTAATGTCAGATTAATAGTAGAGAATAAAGTAGACAGGAATGCACAGGAAGTGCATGAAAACATAGAGGCCCTTTAAACTATACTTTAAAGACAATAAGGGGCACTGTGAACAACAATAATTCTTCATCACACATAGCTTAAAAGAGAAGCAAAACAAAGAAATGTTGAGCAGATTCATTGCTAGTAACTGAACAACTTAAGTACCCAAATCCAAATTGTGTGATACTTACCCGAAAAGACAGTGAGACAGTGATAAGAAAAGATAAGGAAAAGGGGGAGGGGCATGACATTCTAATTAATTTATGCAAGCTGTGGAGTGAGAAATGGACATAGAGGAGACAAGTGTCTGCACGTTTATGTGAACTTGCATCTAAAATGTGTTTCTTCTTTGAAGACCTTATGAGCATTAAAAAATATATTAAAAAAATACAAAAGACAAATGTTTAGCATACCAGAGTTTAAAAAACTGTCAAGTCTTGTATAAGGAAAATCAGCTGTTTGTCAGTTCTAGATGTATCTTGTATGTACCTTAATAAACATGCGTTTGCTGGATGTAAATAATCGCATGTTGATGACTAGTTTTGCTACGCAGAGATAATTCAATAAAATTTTACTATTTTTTATTAAGATTGGTTTTTTAATTGTGTATTGAAGAACATGTGAATCTGAGCTCTCATTCATAGAAGATTTGACACCATCCACACATTTTATTTTTGCCAGCTATAAGTTTGTTGACCACAGGAAAGATCATGCCATCATATCCAACTTGCATGATGTGTGTTTGAACATCTGTTCACTTAGACAAACAATGTGTCAAATATGCACCAGTCAAACCAATACATTTAAATAACAAAAGACAAATTCCAATTAACAGTTATTCCCTAAGAAATGTAAGGGAAATATCCCAAATAAGTCCAAATATGACTTGTGTGTTAGATTTCTGAGACATACAGGTTCTGTTTATGAGGCTATTTAAGTGTACCAATGTCCATGTGGAGCAAGGTTTATCTGAGTCCTGTCTTGTATTGCTTTGTAGGGAGTCTGCCACTTCTACCTAGTACATTTCCACATGCTAAGAGTCTTTGATTCTGCTCAGCAGTCCTGTGGTTCAGACAGTTTGCTTGGATAATTCCTTTATTAAACGAGAATCCCTGCAGCATTGTAGTATGATAACACCAGAGCCCATTAATAGGATCCTCTTTGAAGGGAAACTCAGAAAGGAACAGTGAACACACCATTCTGATACTATTTAATCTCATAATATCATAGTGCATTGCATATTGGAAAGGTGTTCCAAAAGTCTGAAGCCATAGGCAATTATTTGTTTAAACAGATATTTCAATAAATTGATGGCCTATGACACATATAAACATATGTTGAATACAGTTAAAATTGATCTTCTATTGTTAGTTTCCAAACCATCTTGGATCTGAAAAAAAGAAAAATATTAAATTTCATAGAAGGAAAAATGCCTATGGATGCACAAAAATATGCTGACAACCCCGATTCCAAAAAAGTTGGGACAAAGTACAAATTGTAAATAAAAATGGAATGCAATGATGTGGAAGTTTCA
>JAOANJ010000001.1:29366926-29378777 GCA_026413345.1 Ariopsis seemanni | reverse complement strand
CATGCAAACTCCACACAGAAAGGCCCCTGTCGGCCACTGGGCTCGAACCCAGAACCTTCTTGCTATGAGGCGACAGTCCTAACCATTACACCACTGTGCTGCCTAACATCATGTCTTATGACTATATTAAGTTATGCACACAACTGTAACTGACCAATGTTAATAGGATGTGCCGGATCAAGTGCTATTTTATAGGCTGCCGAATAACAAGGGTGGAATTGATATTGTTAAATTAAAACAAATTTGCAGTGATTGTCAACCAAGACTATTCATACAGCAAAATACAGGCAATATACTAGACGCTGATTATATTTCTAACTGTTATATTGTATGACATTTTACTGCAAAGTTAAAAAAAAAATGTAATCTGCTTCAGTCCACATTTTCTTTCCCACTTATTGTTTTTTGCCTTAAAAGGTGCTTGTGTTTAAAGGTGGTGGTCCAGATATTATTGATAAACCCAGTCTCTGACGCTTCTATTCAAGAAAACTTTACTTAAGCTGCTGTTTAACCAGGATCTGAATATAAGGGAATATTTCCCCATGTAAATATTGACTTAAATTTTGATCCAACTCAGAATACTGCCCTATGGGATGAAGGTTGAGTTTGGGCCACTAAGAGACATGCAGATGTGCCACTTGGCTCTGAACACCTAAACAGTTGTGGTGATTCATTAAGGTTTTTATTTTACAGACACACTCTCTCTGGGGTATTCACACATCTGCCTGCAGTATCAGATAGAAAAAGATAAGACCAATGTAAAGAGGTCTAATTGGAGAGGATGCAAACAAATAATTAAAAAAAAACGAACAAGAGTGAAGTGGGTTTAGTTCAAGCCAGAATGCCTATAATGAGAGGAAGAAAGAATAAAGGAAAGGCAAAAGGACGAGCATCAAAAGAAAGAGAGAGAGAGAGAGAGAGAGATGGCTGAAGACTTTGAATAAAAATATAGAGAGAGATGGGCTATGAGTCCCTGAGCTGGCATCACAGGCACATCTGGCTCAGGAACAAAATGGCGTCTTTTTGAGGGACACATGTGGTCAGACCAAATGCTTCATCCAGCTCTTCTGCAGTTTCAGTCTCAATGCAACAGAGCTCAACTGAGCTTAGTTTAATTGAAGCAGTGTGCAAATTAAGCAAATCTGTGAAATGTTATTGTTCAGATTTCACATGTGGCTTGTAACTTTATTCCTCTCAGCAACAAAACACCAATCGCATTCTAATTAACGAGAACCTCATCAATCCCAGCATCTGCTTAAGGTTTATTTTACTTTATTTATTTATTTATTTATTTATTTATTTATTGCCAGGACTTCAGTGTTTGCTTTGAGGTCCATATGCTCCAAATATTTAAGTGGCAATTTGGGACCAGAATATTAGTGGTACAATTGTGATTTAAAAGCATGGCATGAACCATACAATTCCATAGGCACTGAAATGTTAAATAATGTGTACTTTGTGTCACATCTCACTTTTTCCATGTACATAATCTATTAAAGGGTTTCTTTTTAGACACCACAACACACAACCTATTACGTGCAAACATGGTATCATGTTGCCCCCTTGTTAGTCTGGCTAATGCAATGAAGATTCGGATGAGGTGTTGCGTTCATGCTCGCTGCTGCTGTGGTTCCTGTTTGTTGTGGTGCTTTCTCTGGTTCTTTATCTAGCATGATGAATGAGGGCATGCTGCATCCCAAATGAAGATATCCAGCCCCCACTGCCACTGTAATGAAGCACTTCAAAATAATGTGGCCAGCCCCAATGGAGGTTGCACTAAATTTGATCTCATTCAATTTTGTTAAACTATCTGCCAAGCATGCAAGGACAATGGCTTTCTTATATAAATCACAGTCTTAAAGGGCACCTCGTGATTGTCCCTGGGGGGAAATAAATATATAAAGTCTAGATAAATAAAAAGGGAGGGAAAACAGTACAACATGTTGGAATATTCAATAAGTGGTATAAAGAAAGTCAGACATATACTAATTGATTGATAATTACTTAATTAAATATTCAAGCTGTTTAAACAACAATAATAGTTATGCTGTTAATTAAAGAAAAACATGGAGTCAAATAGCTTGAATGTAGAGTCATATGGATATCTTGAAGTGGTTGTTAGCACAAAATAGAACAGAAAAAAATCACTCAGTATTCTCCTCCTGTCTTACACAGTGCGCTCCATTGTGATAATCCACCTCAGACTAATAACATGAGGTATGCGTGCAGAATGTTAAATGGAGATTAACAGACCCAGCTACCAAATGCAGGCTGTATGTAGAAGTAGTGTGCATGTTATAATAAAGCCTGAATGCCTTGGGTGCTTCATTACTTTGGAAAGTGGACAAGATTGACTTATACAATTAACCTTTATTCCTCATGCATACAGCACCTCCAGCCAGGTCAAATGGTCCATTTAAGATGATTGTCTCAAAGGACTTTTTTGGAGACATAAGAGGAGCAGCATGATACTTTAGGATGATGAAAATAAATGAACTTACTAGTTTTAATCAAAGAAAGTCATAGAAATATGGCATCTCCTTTCTGTTTGAAATATACAAGCAGTTAAAAAAGCCACATGGTGTTTAAAAGCAAGCTTGTGGTAAATCTAAAAACAAAATGATTACACATTTTGGAACAATCTGCAGGTCCTGCAGCCCTAATCATTCTGTCAATAGACCCTTTAGTGTGCAGGTGCACAGTTACAGATGGTTTTATGAAGATCCATTAAAAATAATTTAGCTCATCGCTAAGCACAGGAGGGGCTCGTAAGCTAAGACTAGAGCTTCCAACACTAGCTACTCTTCCCCCCCACAGTGCCAAGAGCCATCACTATGGGAACCCAGGAGCTAGGTTTGCTCAGACAAGGTAGACAGTTTCATATGTATGGGTTTAGAGACAGCAGGGGTACGTGATAATCACTGCTACAGCAGTTGCTCCCAGAATCATGCTAGTCATATGATGTAAATTGTAATGTTTACTAGGATTCCTCACCCACCCCATCTCTCACTCAATTTGCAAAAAGGAACTATTAAAAAAGCAGAATACTGTATATATAAAACTGTAACTGAAATTGCACCAAAGTTACATTTTAATTTTTTTTGCCAAGGAGGCAGACTAGTATCTGTGAGAATGCAGGCACTTACAGATGTATGTGCGGAGGAAGACAGCTTTTGGAGAGTAAATCAAGCCAAAAACAAGGGACTGGAATCATTGTCAGTAGATTAGCGAGGGTCAGGTGATTGACAAACAACATAACGAGGGCAAGACAAAGAGTGAAAAAATGAGGAAGAACTAGCGAGGGTCAATAGTCAGAAAAGATACAAGGCTTGGTATGAACTGAGAAAATCAGGACGATACTTCGCAATGGCGTGATAGTGATTGGGGCTTATATGGAGGAACAGGTAATTGCAGAAATGCAAGCCAGCTGTGATTCAGTAGGCGAGAGATAGAGGGTGCTGTGTGTACTGGAAGTTGTAGTCCAGGTTGTCCATGTTTGTAGTTTGCTCACTCTCGGTGGGTTTACTGACAGAGCCCCCCCGAGGAGCTACCTCTGGGAGCTACATTCTTTCGGGGACGCCCTCTACCTCTGGGTACTGGCTTGCTAGGGTGCTGGGCATGGAATTCCTGCTTCAGAAGGGGGTCAAGGATGTCTTTAAACTTGACCCAGCTTTGTTCCTCAGGCCTGTACCCCTCCCAATCTACCAGGTACTCAATTTGGCCTCCTCTTCATCTTGAGTCAAGGATCTTGTTGACCTGAGAGATGGGTTCTTCCTCTAGATTCAGTGAAGGGTGTTCTTGGTTTGGTACATTGCTGGCAAGGGGCCCTGGGATGGCAGGCTTGAGGTTTGAGACATGGAACGTGGGAGACATTCGGCTGTGAGGGGGAAATTCCAGGCAGTAAAAGACTTCATTGATGTGGTGGAGAACTTTGAATGGCCCGATGTAACATGGCTTGAGTTTTCTACAGGTGTTGGTCTATCATAGATTCTTGGTGGCCACCCATACTCTGTCGCCAGGAAGGAAGGTGGGAGCCTCTCCTCTATGCCTATCGGCATATGTCTTATACTTGGCACAGTCGGATTTTAGGCGCTGGTGAACCTCCTCCCAAATAGCTTGACTGCACTTCAACCAGTCATCAATGGCCAGTACCTGGGTGGGTGCGTCATCCCAGGGGAACAAGGGTGGTTGATAGCCGAGTATGCACTGAAATGGTCTAAGTTGGGTGACTGAATGTTTTAGCGAGTTCTGTGCATACTGGGCCCAGGACAGGAACCATGCCCAGTCTCCCTGGTTGCACATACAATAGATCCTTAGGAAGCAGCTGATTTCTTGGGTCACTCTTTCCACTTGTCCATTGGACTGAGGGTAATAGCTGGAGGTGAGGCTCACAGATACTCCCAACCTCTCCATAAAGCTTGACCAGAACTTGGAGATGAATTGAGGTCCTCTATTACTGACAATATCTTCTGGAATGCCATAATACCTGAAGACCTGCTGGTATAATAACTCTGCTGTCTGAGAGGCCGTGGGGATACCTGGCAGAGGAATGAGCTTCAAGGCTTTTGAGAATCAATCAATGGTTACCATGATGGTGGTATTGTTCTGCGAGGAAGGGAGGTCTGTGATGAAGTCGATCACAAGGTGTGACCAGGGTCTTTGTGGGATAGGTAGCGGACATAGTTTACCAGTGGGAGGAGCTTGCAGAACCTTGGCCTGAGCATATTCGGAACAGGAAGAGATGAACCGGTTTATTTCCAAGAGCATATCTTCTCACCAGTACCTATTTCTCAACATCTGGTGGGTGCGTTGACTATTCGGGTGACCCGTAGCGGGAAATGTGTGTGCCCAAGTGATGAGTTTACTGCGTAGATACATTGGCACATAAAGAAGACCAGGTGGGAGGTGTCTTGGCAGAGTTTGTGGTTGTGACTTGCGGATTTCATTGTCTAGATCCCACGTGATGGATTGCACAAAGCGTTGTGATGGATTAGATTAGATTAGATTAGATAAAACTTTATTGATCCCTTTGGGAGGATTCCCTCAGGGAAATTAAGAAATGATGGGCTGTGATTCTGTGTCCTTGTGGGATGGCTCGAATGCCCAGGACAAAGCGTCCACCTTGGCATTCTTGGACCCTGGACAGAAGGAAATGGAGAAATAAAATTGTGTGAAGAATAATGCCCACCTGGCTTAACGTGGATTCAACCTTTTGACCTTTTTGAGATATTCTAGGTTTTTATGGTTGGTGAGGATTACAGATGGGTGAAAGGCACCCTCCAACCAGTGCCACCACTCTTCAAGGGCTAGTTTGATGGCCAGCAGTTCGCGATTTCCCATGTCATAGTTTCTTTTGGCGGACATCAATTTCTTTGAGAAGAAGGCTACCGGGTGTAGCTTAGGTTTCTCACCGAACCGCTGGGACAAGACGGCCCCTACTCCAGTTTCCGAGGCATCTACCTCCATGATGAATGATTTCATAGGGTCAGGGTGCTGGAGTATCGGAGCTGAAGTGAAAGCTAGCTTTAGCCGGTTGAAGGCCTCCTTGGCCATCGGATTCCAATGAAGACACTTGGGACCCTTCTTCAGTAACGTGGTTAAAGGAGCTGCCAAGATGCTGAATTTCCTAATGAAACGGCAATAAAAGTTTGCAAAGCCTAGGAATTTCTGAAGATCCTTGACTGACTTGGGGGTTGGCCAGGAGGTTACTGCTGAGACTTTGGTCAAGTCCATACTCACTCCTTCAGCACTGATTATGTAGCCCAGGAAGGAGATCTTGCTTTGATGGAACTCACATTTGTCAGCCTTTACATAGAGGTGGTTCTCTAACAAGCGCTCAAGAACTGCTCTAACGTGCTTCTGGTGACTGTGGAAGTCTGAAGAATATATCAAAATATCATCAATGTAGGTGATGACATATTTACCCAGCATGTCCCGCATCACATCATTGATGAAGCTTTGGAACACGCTGGGTGCCGAAGAAAGGTCATACGGCATGACCCAGTATTCGAAGTGACCTGTGGCCATACTGAAGGTGGTTTTCCATTCATCGCCCTGTTTAATCCAGATCAGATTATACGCGCTGCGTAGCTCAAGCTTAGAGAAAACCTTTGCGGAACGGAGTTGCTCCAGAGCTGCCGGAACCAAAGGGAGAGGATACGGGTACTTAACAGTGACTTCATTAAGTCCTCTGTAATCAATGCAGGGTCGCAGTCCGCTCCCTCATTTCTCCATGAAGAAGAAGCTGGCAGACGCAGGAGATTTCGATGGGTGGATGTAACCCTGCTTGAGAGCCTCCTGAATGTATTCCTCTATGGCAGCGTATTCTTTTTGGGATAGGGGATAGATGCAACCTCGGGGCGGAGCCATACCTGGCAGTAGATCTGTGGCACAGTCGTACGGCCAGTGTGGTGGTAACCCGCAGGCCTTCCCCTTACTGAAGGCTTCGGAGAGATCCAGGTAGCACTTAGAAACATTGTCCATGGAGTCGGATAGAGGACTCTCTATAGAAGTGGAGGACAACTGGAACTGAGGATGAGAAAGGCAGCTCTGAAAACATGTGGGTGACCACTGGAGAATTTCTTTGTTTTGCCAAGAGATGAGAAGGTCATGGAGTTGTACCCAGGGGTATCCTAAGATGATATCATGACGAACAGTTGTCGTGATGTAGAGTGAGATGAGCTCCTTATGCAATGCTCCCACCTGTATCTGTATGGGTGGAGTTGGTGATGTGACCAGTCCATCACCTATGGGTCCTCCATCGATTGGCCTGATGCTAAATGCGCTGTGCAAAGGGGTGACTGGCAGGTTGAGCTTCTGCATAAGGATCTTACTGATAAAGTTCCCCTCTGCTCCTGAATCGATGAAAGCAGACAGGACATGAGTGGAGGATGCTACCTTTAGCAATACTGGAATTTGAAAGAATTTAGAGTTGAGCTCTCTCACCAGACTCGTAGCTTGGACAGGTTTATCTGCTGGGGCTCCCCGGGCTGGTTGGACTGGACAATGCCGAATGCTGTGTTCGGAACTTCCACAGTAGAAGCACAGCCCCTCCTTGCATCATCTGGCATGCTCCGCATGGGTCAACCTTGTGCGTGAAAGCGCCATAGGTGAGTTGTCCTCTGGTGGTGGAGCAGGCTTGGTGCCATTATGGAGAGAGGGCCAGTGCTTTTAAGAGCTGGTCTAATTGAATTGCCAGGTCAATGAGGGCGTCCAGCGAGAGGTTCTCATCCCTACATGCCAGTTCACTGATAATCTCGGGACGTACAGTAGACCTTGGTGAAAAACCGCTTTCAGGGTGGGGTCATTCCATCTGCTGGTTGCTGCTAGCGTTCTGAAGTCCACGGCATACCCCGCGACACTTCGAGTACCCTGAGAACTGGCGAGTAGGCTTTCACCAACCTCGATCCCTTCTGGTTCATGATCAAACACCCTCTTCAATAGGGAGAGAAACTGTTCATCGGATTTCGTTCTCCTCCCTGTTCCAGACAGCTGTAGCCCAGTGGAGTGTTTTGCCAGTGAGGAGAGACAGAAACTTAGCGATTTTGTGCTCATCAGGTAAGTTTGGCATGGTGGCAAAATACAAAGAGCATTGCAGTAAAAAAACTTTTGCATGCAGTGGGTTCTCTAGCGAACTTCTCAGGAGTGGGGAGTTGCAACTCGGGGCATGCTAGGAGGGCCTGTGACATCACACTTGCGAGCTGTGTCATTCTGGTGTTCAAATCGGCAAGCATCTATTGATGTTCTCCTAGCAAACGCCCCTGCATGTTGAGAGCCGTCTGTTTTGAATCCTCCACTACATCCATGCTGGCGAAGTATCCTGTGAGAATGCAGGAACTTACAGATGTATGTGTGGAGGAAGACAGCTTTCAGAGAGTAAACCAAGCCAAAACCAAGCCTGGAATCGTTGCCGGTAGATTAGCGAGGGTCAGGCAATTGGCAAACAATGTAACGAGGGTGAGACAAAGAGTGAGAAAATGAGGAAGAACTAGCGAGGGTCAATAGTCAGAAAAGATACAAGGCTTGGTATGAACTGGGAAAATCAGGACAATATTTTGCAATGGTGTGATAGTGACTGGGGCTTATATGGAGGGACAGGTAATTGTGGAAATGCGAGCCAGCTGTGATTCAGTAGGCGGGAGATAGAGGGCGCTGTGTGTACTGGGAGTTGTAGTCCGGGTTGTCCATGTTTGTAGTTTGCTCACTCTCGGCGGGTTTACTGACAGTATCTAATGAGTAAATGGGGTCATAACTGCCGGCAGCATTTTGTTCTATTTATTATACATAGACAATACACAACCCTAAATAAGGAAAAAGTTGGGAAGGTATATTGAAATCAAAACTGAAGGCAATAACTTGGAGGTGGCATAGGTGGTACTGTGGTTAGCACTGTTACCTCACAACAAGAAGGTTCTGGGTTCGAACCCTGCAGCTGACTGGGGCCTTTCTGTGTGGAGTTTGCATGTTCTCCTTGTGCCTGGTTTCCTCCTTTATATATGTAAAGAAAAGCGACAGTCCATCATTACTTTAAGACATGAGGGTCAGTCAATCTGCAAAATTGCAAGAACTTTGAATGTATCAAGTGCAGTTGCAAAAACCATTAAATGCTATGGTGAGACTGGATCTCATGAGGACCAACTCAGGAAAGGAAGACTGATGCTTACTTCATTCATTAGAGTTACCAGCATCAGAAATCACCAATTAACAGCACCTCGGATTAGAGCCTTCACACTCTATATCAACTGTTCGGAGGAGACTGCATGAATCAGGCCTTCACAGTCAAAATGCTGCAAAGAAACAACTACTGAAGGAGGCTAATAAGATGAAGATAAATGCTTGGGCCAAGGAACACAAGGAATGAACATTAGACCAGTGGAAACCAGCATCACTACCACAGCATTCTGCAGCAACATGCTATCCTATCTGTTTTACATCATTTGTTTTTCAATAGGGCAATGACCCAAAACACACCTCCAGGCGATGTACATAAGGGTTATTTCACCAATAAGGAGAGTGAAGGAGTGCTACAGCAGATGACTTGGCCTCCACAATCACCCGACTTAAACCTAACTGATATGGTTCAGGATGAATTGGACCACAGAGTGAAAGAAAAGCGGCCAGTAAGTGCTCAACATATATGGGAACTCCTTCAAGAATGTTGGAAAACCATTCCAGGTGACTACATCATGATACTTGTTGAGAGAAAGCCAAGTGTGTGCAAAGCTGTCATCAAAGCCAAAAGGTGGCTACTGTACTTTGAAGACTCTAAAATCTAAAATATTTTGCTTTGTTTACACATTTTTTGCTTACTACATAATTCCATATGTGTTATTTCATAGATTTGATGCTTTCAGCATTGTTCTAGAATGCAGAAACTAATAAAAAAAACAACAACATTGAATTCAAAGGTGTGTCCAAACTTTTGACTGTACGTATTATTTTAAGAAGTACGGGGACAATTTGAAATATTGGGTCTCGTGTATATATTTTTTTCAATAAAATTATATGGAAATGTTTTTGTAAGCAAATCCGTACTAAAAATCCCTGCAATGTGTACAAAACAGTGATTTGTGTACTCACATATGCATGTTGATAAATGCTAATCACCTGTAAAGTGAAAAGCATGTTCAGAGTACAGCTGATTTACATTTAGCAGCGACCAGAAAAACTCCATAAGAAGCAAAAACATTAATTGACAAATGAAAATGGCAACATGACAACGAAATGGTAAAATTTAGTTTTATCTCCTAAGCACTGTGTGACCTAAATCAACTAAATAGCAATGCAGATCAGCCATCACAGCAGGTGTACTACCACAGGCACAGGCTTATTCTTCTTCCTTTTTATAGGGTGCCATATCTTCGGTCTACGTTGTCTTATTTGGCTTAATTTATGTATTTTTTCTGGCTTGCTTGCTTTCATGTCATTAATATGAAGTGACGGAGTTCCACAAAATGTTTCATTAAATTCACCTGTAAAATTGAACATAATAAGCTTAATCTGTATATAAATTTGCAGTAACTCATGCCAATAATACACTTTGCATCATATCAGTCAAGATTTAGAATAATGACTCTTGTTCTGCGTAATTTAAACAAACTCAGGAGCCTTCATATGGCAGGAATGTTTTCATGAATTTTCATAAATACCAAATTTCAAGTGTAAAAGCTCCTGCAAGTGGGAGTCTGTGAAACTGTGTTCCTTTTCAAATATATGCTGAGTGAGACTCATTGTTCACAGGAGTTTACACACACACCTCCTCTCCAACTCGCCCACCCTCTCAGCCCCTTGCCCTCTTTTTAGTGTTTTTCAGAATGATGCAGTGGGTGGAGTTAGGCTCAGAGCTGGAGTGAAGTTTTACTCCTGCTCCATCCCCTACTTTCATCAGACTGTATTTTGTTGTGATCACTGGACATCTGTATAGCTTTCATCTTCCTTTATTTGGTTGCAAAATCTTATTTGTGGTTTTGCAGCATTAAGCCATGCTTCCTTGCTTTTTCTTCCCTAGCCTGCCCTGTTTTTGTGTGTTGACCTTCTTAGTGTGTTTGTATGATTACGAGAATGAATTTTCCTGGTATTGCTTTGTGTACTGGATTTATGAGCCTGTCTGGCTGCAACATGGATGCCTCATGGAAAAACTAAAATAAGACTAATTAGCATTTGTACCCAATAGCCTCTGATGCCCCATTGTTAGATGACCTCACTTTGCTGACTTCAATATTTTTTATTATAATATCAAATTTGAAGTGATGTTTTCAGATGTAGCAGAGAACTAATGACTTTATTGGTGTTTTGAATAGCTACAAGGCAAGTACAGTCCTGTGACACTGAAATTCACCATTTTAGATTTTATTATACATAGAAGCTTGCTTTCATCCATTTCTAACATGAGTACTAATCTTAACAGAGCAAGTATTTTTGGTGTAATTGTGTTCCAGATAGCATGTAAGCAGGTGAAATGGGGTACTGACAACTGCGAGTTCATCCTTCCCCCAAATCCACATTCATCCAGATTAGCACACTGCAACAACAGATGCTGCTACACACACTAATCCAGGCATGCTGAATTCCAATAATTAATCTCCTCTTACTTTCCATCCTGTCAGTTATCGCACTAAAATATCATTCAAGGACTAGGTGTAGGCTGGGATGTACTTAAGCTCCTAAATGGAAATATAAGAATCTAGTTATAATGCTCACAGCATGAGATTGCTTTAAACTATTATAGCATGTTTTCTTATGCGAAGTAGATGTATACGTTTTGTAAACACAGAATAAGGTCAGAGCAAGGGGCACAGCATAATGTCTGTTATGATTTATGCCACTGTGTATGCTCTGAATATTAGTCCACAGTGGCATTTTACATACTGTTTATACACTGTGGCATAGATAAACCCAACATCACATACAGTGACAGCTCGTCCATAAGGGCATATATCAGCTGTTCAACAAATATCAATCTTCATAGAGTCCTCATTCACAACTCCATACAGTTTAACTTGATGTGCTCGCCTTTTGTACCATTGTTTAGCACTGTAAAGTTGCACCTAGTGATTATAAATGAGAACTGCAATAAGTGCTATAAGAGGCCCATTGAGGAAGCAATCACACTGCATCATTCTCACTCAGATGTATATTTCTGTGGGTGAAGAGCAGCAAACTGGACAGCTGACAAAAGCATAAGTGCAGATAGTGTGTACATGACACAACCATTTCTATTTAACAGCTATTCCATGAAATCAAGCCATACATGAGCTGAGTTGGCTATAAACCATGTACAACAACAAGATTGAATGGAATAACTTTTATTCTAGCCACATTCACTGGATTTTGAGTAACAGGGCATTTTTAG
>JAOANJ010000001.1:29310058-29325631 GCA_026413345.1 Ariopsis seemanni | reverse complement strand
TGTAGGCGCGTAATATTACATTGCAATGCGTTTATTATATCAGATGCCTTCAGAGAAAACTACAATTAAAATATATTATCATACCACAGAATAAACCACCCGCCAAAGTGGCTAGTGGGACTAAAGTTATTACCCACCAAAGCCGAATTTTACCCGCATTTGGCGGGTGTTAATGTAAAGCCCTGATATATCGGATTGCTCAGGTTATAACTGTGGATAAAGTTATCAGGTGGATATTAGATATATCTAATGGAAGTGAAGTCAATGTGTGTGTGTGCATGCATGGTGAGATGTTCCAGCAAAGCTTTTGCTCAATAAATACTACTGCCATATCGCCATCTTTCCCTGGAATCTTCTGGACAAGTTTCCACCAGAGTAGTGCTGGTTCTGAATGGCAGGGAACTGGCTTTCATAGAACCATAGTTACATTCCTAATTAGCACTTTGCAATTATGACAATAATTGTTTGTCCCAGCCTTCGTGTCAAACACTCCAACCTCAAACTGAATTGGAACAAACCAGAACAGCATTCAGAGTTCGTTTATTCATCATCCGTAACCGCTTTATCGTGTTAAGGGTCACGGTAGCTCTGGAGCCAATCCCAACCAATAGAAAGTAATACACTACTTAAATTTACCCCAGATTGGGCACCAGTCTATGTCAAGTCAAGTTTATTTTTATCACGCTTTTAACAATAGACATTGTTGCAAAGCAGCTTTACAGAAAATTAAAGAGTTGAAACATGAGCTAATTTTATCCCTAATCTATCCCCAATGAGAGAGCCTGTGGCAACGGTGGCAAGGGAAAACTCCCTCAGACGACATGAGGAAGAAACCTTGAGAGGAACAAGACTCAAAAGGGAACCCATCCTCATTTGGGTGATAACAAATAATGTGATTATAAATAACTTCTCTCTATAACAGTGTCCTATATAGTCACAAAGTATAACTGTGTAACCAGGAAATTCATAATAGTTTTAACATGAAGTCTGTTTTGTTGAAGTTATAAACTCTTCATTGATGGAAACTTGAGTGCAAAACTGTTCATGACAACTGCAGTCTGAAAGTAAACAAGTTAACTGAAGTCCTCAGGCATAAAAGCATCACTGTAAGCGTCCAGAGCCGTCGTCCAAGTACAACTTTCGACTGTCCATATGAGGCCGTCCTTCACAGGAGCGATGTGATGCGACTCCAGCCAGACGTAGGGCATCAGGATGGATCAGGCAGGTCTGTGCTTGAGCGTACGTGTGACAAATAAAAGGCTTCTTGGCTATAAACAAAAGGAAACATGTACATAAAAACATGTACAATGAATATTCTCAATGAGGTTGATTATCCAGTTATATAGCTTACGTTGCATTATTCAATGTCAACGATTAATTATTGTGTAACTAGACTTCAGGAAACAACCTAAACCCCTTCAACTTGAGCCGAAACTCTTCAGGTTATATGTAGAACCCTGCTGTGTACAGAGAAGGTTCCAAGTCGAAGCCAAAAACTTAATTATGTTCACCGACAGTTTGAGGAACCGAAACAGGAAAGAACTGAGAAATGAAATGAGTAAATCTGTTAAATTATCACTTTTGTGTAAAAGCAGTGTAAAATGCACACTGATGTCCATGGATTTTGTATCCATGCCAGCAAGCAGCATCTGACAGAATTGGAGCAAAATTAAAAATGACTAAAACCAGAACAAACAGTGAGATGAAGATAACCAGTCCCCCTTACACTCTGGGTGAAGAAAAATGTAATCTGTCATTCAATTAATTTATATTAAAAAAAAGAAGGATCATTGGATGACGATGAGTAATTCCTCTGAAGTTTGTGGAACCTCAGTCTGTTTTGTGTTATAAGGCCTGTTTTGAAGATTCGGCCAATTTTGCATTGATGTAAACAACGTGTTTTTGTGGCTGCAGGCCTCACCATGCAAATACGGCTCTGTTTGCTTTGCTTACGAAGTGTGAACTCTGAACACAGTTTGGAGTCCCTAACAGAGCTTTCTGTTTGTTTTTCTGGTAAAGCTGATATGTACAAAATTTATGCAACGCCTCACGGTTTCTCAGATCTTTAATTAAATACGCATAGGATACTTATTATTATTATTCTTATGCATTTTTCTCCAGGGTCGATGTGGATAGGTTGAGCCAATAGGGTTCAGGGTTAAGGGTCTGGCTTAAGGGCCTGACAGTGGGAGCTTGGCGGTGCTGGGGCTCGAACCCTTGACCCAGAGTAACACAGAGCCTTCACCCTTTGAGCCCCAAACACCGTACTCATAGCATACATTCAATGCATTTTCACGTTTTCTGTTTCTGCCTGATTGACAAACTTAATTAAGTCATGAGTTGCATCAAAACTACACACTGGACTGAAAAAAAAAAAAATTACAAAATTGCAGACAACCAAGTTAGTACTCTGCTCGAGGCACAGGAAACACTGCAAACCAATTTCTTAAAACTCTCAAACAGATGTTTTATAAGCTTTCCTTCCTTTCTTGGCTGATGAAGGACTTTTGTCTGAAATGTTGTTTCTCTGGAAAAGTTGTGTACAACTATTAATTTTGATCATATCTACTATTATTGCTGAAGTGCACTGCAGTTATTTCCTCAAATATCATATATACATACATACTACATTCATCCATTATCTGTAGTCGCTTATCCTGTGCAGGGTCGCAGGCAAGCTGGAGTCTATCCCACCTGACTATGGGCGAGAGGTGGGGTACACCCTGGACAAGTCACCAGGTCATCACAGGGCTGACACATGCATGTCTTTGGGCTGTGGGGGAAACCGGAGCACCCGGAGGAAACCCACGCAGACACGGGGAGAACATGCAAACTCCACACAGAAAGGCCCTCGTCAGCCACTAGGCTCGAACCCGGACCTTCTTGCTGTGAGGCGACAGTGCTAACCACTACACCACCGTGCCGTCCTAGGACACACTATATAAACGCAAAAATGTAATCGATACAATTGAGACATTGCTCATATTTTTGGTTTTTGATGTCCAAGGAGTATTGTCCCATTTCTATTCAAGCCAGGCTATTTTTGTCTAATATAGCTCATTTTTAAATTCAGCAGTGGGATTTACGCTTGTCCTCTTCTTCAACTGCCAGTGGGAACAAATATATAATTAAAAAAATATTTTTCGACGAAAATAGATTTAATTGACCCCTTGTGCCACCTGACAAACAGTGTGCACTAGAAGTGAGCAATATGACAAAATATCACATATCACAATACTTGAAGACAGTTATATGAAGTATGATATGCATCCTGATATAAAGGCTTGCCAGCAAACTGCCAACAAAACAGCAGTGTTACATTTTTGCCATTTTAATTTGAATCCTTACAATTTTAAAGATTTAATATGGCATTTTGACAACAAATTGATAGCTTTCAGGGTTTGTAACTGGTGTTAAAAAGTTATAAAAAGATATCGCAAAACCAGATATCTCAGAAAAGTGTATTGTGATATCATACGACATGATATTGATATTATATCGTTATATCGCCTGGCCCTATTGAGTACACACACACACACACACACACACACACACACACACTCTTGCTGAAACTCTTACCCATTATGTTTCAAGTTGATGGCACACTCCTCGATCTCGCCGAAAACTTCAAAGCGCCGCTTGAGTTCGGAGCGTGTGCTGTCAGCCCGGAGACGTCCAACGTACAAAACCCGCCTCTCCTCCTGGTCATTAAAGGCAAGACAGAGACGGGGATTAAAGAAGTATAGCGACTCAGCCTTTTCTCTCTTTCTGCCCTTAACTTTCATTCCATGACTGCAATTAACATTAAATACTGTGGGAAAGCCAAGAACAGTACAGGGAGAGACACTGGATGACTCTACATTGCCTTTTCCTCACTCTTTCATCTTATGTGTGTGTATGCAGTACTGACTGCTAAATCCTTTTTTCTTATCTGATGTGTGAGCTAACTGGAGCCTTCAACAGCCCACTTGCGTAAAATGTTCCAGTTCATGGCGACTAAGGCTTGACCACAGACACATAATTAAAAGATTATAGCTTTTCAAGTCAAATGTACAGTGCTGCTGTGAATCTTTTACGTAATAATGATGACCGGTTCATTTAATTCAGATGCTGCTTTCGAACTTCATTGATCATGGTACAAAATATTTCATAAAATATTCAAATTTTCATTTTAAATCTGCTCTCTATGCAATAAACACAGATGAATCTTCTGTGCTTTGATACAGCCCACAGTTCTGTTTTTCTCATGGCACGTTGTAACTAGGTTACAGTGAAATGCTACAAAATTAGCTGCAGAACAAAGCAGAATCATACTTTTTTCTACTTCTATGGACTTTAAACTATATTAATACCACAATGCAGAAAATGATAACTAAGGACATATGCCTATATAACCCTGTTATAAGAACGTGGAGACCTTGAGCCATTTTTGTATTATTGAAGTTATTGGATATAAGGAGACCTCCGTTTTGGTGTAATATTCAATTCAGACCTGCTGTAATTTGTACATGTAAATGAATTGCCAGACCATAAAGTAATAACAGACCTTGGCACGTCACTGTACTGCACTTTGATTAGCCAAAGACATTATAAATTAACCAGATTTGTTTCTCGTTCCTTTTCCAGCCCCTCCTCTACACCAGGACATTAGTGTAGCAGACAAAAGTGTTTGCCGAATTGGTGGTTTAGTTGCTGACAGCTGATAAATGCAACAAGGTTTTAAAGATGACACATTGAGGCTGATGATTCGTATAAATCTCTCACATCCCTTGCCCATCCCCCCAATCTTTCCTGACAGCTCGGTTCACGCTACCCATAATTGTCTTTCTGCCACTAAAGCAGGAGAAAAGGCAAATGTTGAGAGTGAGCCGCACGTGCATCACTTGATGTGTGCAGTTATCAGTAAAGGGCAGAGCCAAGCTGGAAACCTGTCTCATTTCACAAACTGGTCAGGCAGAAAAATCAAAAGAATTTTATTTATTCCCCCCCCTTCCCACACACACACTGTTTAGTTGATAACATTTAGCCTGTGGTGTGATTAATATCATCTGACACCATTCAGAAACTTCATAAAGATGTTAAAAATACATAACTGGGGGATAAAGAGGAAATGTGTGTAGCCTGTATGATTCAGAATTCTATCTTTGCATGAACTCCCTTACTGTGACACAACAGGGAGAAGGATACGAGTTCTGAGCAGTCAAAGCAGGGAGGGAGAAACAGCTAGAATTTCTTTAAGAATGCACAAATATGAGAATGTAGAAGGACAAAAAAGAAAACCACTAATGCTCCTCCTCCTCCTCCTACTACTACTACTACTAATAATAATACTTCATTTTGTTGTGTTCACTTACTATTGCTCTCTTTCGTTGTTTGTCCCTTTGTTCAGCCCTCTCTACCTCGCGTCTCTCATAGTCCCGCTGGTACTCCTCCCTCTTCAGCTGTTCATGCTGGTATTCTTCATAGCTGTCATACCTATGTGAAAAAAGAAAAGAAAAAAAAAAACATGAATTTTGTCACCAATGCAATCATGCAGTTATATATTATAGCATTAGATCCCTTGAGTGGTGTCAGGAAATGGCTAGATCACAAAGGACTGAGTTTCATTTTTATTTTTTTTTTCCTGAGAGAAGAAGACAAACACATGCATTAATAAGATGTCTTCTCACATCGCAAAAGGTTACGATTCTCATAGGAGGCTCTCTTGAGGGAACATGTCAGGAATCAAGCAACTGCTTCTGTCAGCACAACTTCACATGCCATTACTTTCTGCTTAGTTTGAGCTTTGTGTCAAAAAGTGGAACTTTTTGATCTGCAAATGGATGACTCCTTTTGCAAAAAAAGGAATCAAAATCTTCACAACAAGGTATATTACATTACATTACAGACAGTTCGCAGATGCTCTGATCCAGAGCAACGTACAATGAGTACACACCCAGCACCTGGGGAGCAGTTGGGGGTTAGGTGCCTTGCTCAAGGGCACTACAGCCATGGATTTTTCCTGCCGTTCCATAGAATCGAACCAGCAACCTTTTGGGCCCAAGGCTGCTTCTCTAACTTTGAGGCCATGGCTGCCCCATATAGCAATACAGGTAACAATACAAAAAAAAAAGTTAGATATTTACCTGGGCCTCTGACCGAGACCAGAGTGAGAGTCAGACTGAGGACTTCTAATAGTCCTGGATTTGAAAGTGCTCTTATCAACAGTATGATGAGACCTGCAACCAGAGGAGCAAGAAACATTACATTTTAATGTAAAAACAATAGCTTAGTTCTCATAGTTCATCCATAGAAAACTGCTTTTAAAATATACTCGCATGAAATGAAAATTGCTTCCGTGTCATAGATTACGTATAATAGTTAAATCAAATCCTTTGCAGAAATGGAGATGATCCATTTAAGGACCGTTTCATCAAACATATACTGGCATATCACTAATGCTTGTGAAAATGTGACCGCTCACTACGTAGTCTGAAGTGTCAACGTACCATCTTTGGAATGCCTGAATGAAGTGCCATTTTGGAAAATTGTCTTACTCTTGACTTATTCTTTGAACAAGTCAAAACAGGTGTAATCATAAAATTACAACTCATATTTGCACAGAATAAGACTCTCATGCAAGCTTTTGCATCAAACAAAAACCACCATTTTTCATTGTAAAGCGTTGCAGTGTACTAGTATGTACTTTCTCAGGACTCTATGAGAAAGTACCGATTTAGCAGGTACAAATGATTTTTAAAGGTCTGGAAATGGATGAATTCAGTAAGGCTATTTAATACCAATTGTTGAGCCATGTAATACTACATCAGCACAAAGGGTAAATAATTTTGTCTATTTTGTAATGAATCATAGTGCCTTCCTGGTGTGCAAGATCATGTGTGCACTAAAGCCATGCCACTGAAAAACTGATCAAACTGAGGGGCTCAAGTTCTCCCCATGACATCCTCAAGAAGAGGTTCTCTCTTAGCCCTCTTTACTGAGCTATGTACAATTCCAATCAGAGCACTGTAGAGATAATGATAATCCTCACTTGTACTTACCAAGAGGGGGAGCAGTTATCTGGGGACTGGGAACAGGAGTAGGGAGACCTGGAGAGGGATCTGTATCTGTGGCGGGAGGAAGATCTGGAGCGGGATCTAGAGCGTGAACCAGACTGGGAGTTGTAGAAGTGACGTGGAGAGAGTAGAGTTGAGGGTGGCGAGACCGAACTCTGGGAAGGCAAGCTGCTGGATGGGGAACATGGTGGTGAGCCTTCAAAGAGCATCTCCAGTGGAGTCCCTTCCCAAGAGCAAAGAAGGCGCTCACGGCCCACTTCTAGGTCCTCAAAGTCAGGCAGGCCTGTGTCCATGTAGGCCTCAAAAGGGTAATAGTTCTCATCCCCAGAGTCACTTTCATCTAGTGGCTGGAACCCACACTGCTCAGTCTCACTAAAAAAGGCTTGCTGGGGGTTACCAAAGTGCTTATTGAGCTCTTCCCGTATCTCCTGGTCTCCCAGCAGCTTCCTGCCAGCAGAGATGCACTTCTTAGGAGTTTTGGCACCCAGTACAGAACTGTGGTCCTGCCCCTGAGCTTCCTTGTCTGGACAAGCCTCCTGAACCATGGGGCAAAGGCCCTGCAGCTGCCTTGCCAGAGAGGAAGATAAGGGACTGGTGGAAGACAAAGAGGATGTGAGATTAGAGAAGGCTGGCATGGTTGAGTCTTTAGGTTCTATATGTAGGCCCTCTACAGGCCCAGTGATCGTGGCAGCTGATGTGCCATTGTCTTGTTTTGTGCTTGAGGCCTGACAATAATCATGATCACCAAACACACGAGGCTTGGGCCGTTTGCCCCGGCACTCTTCTAAGTTTCCCAGAGGCAGGGCAGAGGATGCCTTGCTCAGCTGGGCATACAGCTCAGACTTCTCATGGGCCTTCCTGCTGGAGCTACTGATTGGAAGAGAGCTAGGGCTTCCATTGCTCAGCTTGGCCTTCTTGCTCGTCAGGGCTGAAGAAGCTGAAGACAGCTTGGTTTTGAGTGATACTTTGAAAAGGTTCTCTTGACTGGCTTTATGAGGAGGTGTGGTAGGTGGTGTCAGACCTGTGCAGTAGAAAAGAGAAAGAGTATTAAAATTGATTATATAGGCATATGGTGACATACAGTTCTACCAATTAATTAAACCAGATATTACCCACCAAAAGAGTACAAATGACTAGTGAGTTTGGATAAACCGCTTTCTAAAAATTGGTCATATTGTACATATCGCAATAACAAGAGCAATTGAATGTGTATAGAAAACTTCTGTTTAATAGCAACTGATTGTACAAGTTCACTGAGAATCATCTTAAAATATCTACATTCTCAAGGAACCTGGATGTTGGTGGCTCACTCTGGTATCTATCTCAACTGCGTGCCTTTGAATCTGGAATGGGAACTTGGTGGCTGCTGGGGAACGTATTATCATTCTCCTTGGCTCTGCTACCTCATCCCCCTACGGCAGTCCCAACAGATTTATGTGGCACCAGATGGCAGTTATATGAGAAATCCTGAGATGTGCCATTTTATGACATTGTTAATGCACTTGCACAAACAACTGAACCCTCTCTATACTACTTCTTATCTCTACTCTATGTCGTTCCTGTCTGGAAATGATCTTGATGCATGTTTGATATTTGTTCAGTCTTCTGTATCTGACACTGCTTGCATCCCTTATTTTCATGGGATGGCCTGCTGGATTTGTGATGATCTAGGTACGATCATTATTTAGTTGAGGCTAACTAGAAACTTAGCTGTAACTTGAGGATAGCCACTCTTTCCATTCCAAAAGAATTTTTCATGCGTGCGTGACACACCATCGTGGCAAAAGAATGTGCAAAGAATAGTAAGATAAGATTCCTTATTGCCTTCGAAATAAGTTAATAATAAATACACCCCACTCAGTTAGTGATGGATGTAACATTAAGAAAAATACAACTGTGGGTTTCTGGTTATTTATTATTATTATTATTTTTTTTTCCCCATCGGTTTCTGTCCAGGTACAACATGCACACGTACCTCTGGATTAATTATTACCTACAGCTCACGTAGCTGGTGCAAAAAGCCATGCAAGGAGTAACATGCTGACTGTTCTAGGTGCCATAGATACTACGGTTAAGGCACCAGCCGCCCACAGTAAATTTATTAGAGAGGAGGGGATTAGGGAGCAATATTAAAACACCTACTCTCTAAAGGCTCTACAGGTGTTTGGCTAAAACTCTGGCAGAAACTGTCACTGCTACAGAACTTCAGGAAGTCAACATGCTGATTTTTGCTGGCTAGATGAACATTTAGTTTGACTAAAATATCTCTGCAAGACATGCTTATAACTTATTAAATATCATCCAGGCTGATGTAGCAATTATTCTCCACATTTCTCTGCATTATCTCAGCATGGAGAGCTTAAGGTAGGCCTTGGGAATGTTCAACAGGACAGAACTAATATTTAAGTGGAAAGAAGTGGATTGAAGTTCTTGCCTTGATAACTGCTTTAATCTCTAAAAATATCTAATCACAAATCTGTGTTGTTCAAGAGGGAAATGAGTATGAGAACATATGCACTATATCTCTCTTTAGTACTACATGGAGCTGGAGTTTGCCTCAGGCTAGGAGAAACACCCATATGCAATAAACAGAGACAAAACTTAACAGCTCCTGACGACTTCTAAACCTGACTTCAGGAGACCATAGTGTAGCGTGTAATTTTAGAAATAATGTTAAAACGAGACAAGAGTTCGATTTGTTATCCATCCATCCATGCATTAGCCATACCACCTATCTATTAGGGTCACAGAGGAAGCTGGAACCAATCCCAGATGGCTTTGGGCGAGAGGCGGGGTACACCCTGGGCAGGTCATGAATCTATCAGGCTATCACAGAGAGGCTGTTTCACAGTCATGGTTGTCTTTTTGAATAACACTGACGGACTCCTGCAACTAGGTCCAGTATATACTGTATATGCTGGAGTTTCTCATAACTTATTTTAGAGGGACCAACCAGCCCTATCTACAGCAGTAATGTCTCTTATAAGTTCTTATAAATATGTTTGTAAGAGTCAAATGCGGGCTCAGTTTTGACCTTGTGGTCATTTAATTTATTTCTACTTTTAATTATTACACTTAGATTTTACTGGTTAAATTGAGAATTGCATTTTTTAGCATTAACTAGGTTTGAGATCTATACTACTTTCATTCATAATAGATATATAAGTGGAAGTTTTTTTGTTTTTTTTTGTAAACCAAGTGCCTCTGAGAGCATCTTTTGTCCATCAAAAATGTCCTCTCTGGAAAACTCCCCATATGACAAGGTTGTAAATTATTTTTTAAAGAAAATATTTCTGTTTTGAAGTAGAATACTTTGTTGTTGTTGTGCAGTAAAAAACAGGACTTGAAACAGATGTGAGACACGTTTGCAGCAGAGCTTCACATGTGGTTCAAACGTGAGTCTGTCAAAAAGCGTCCTCTCTGGAAAACCACAAGGATCGTTACCACTTCAGTTGTTATTCCAGTTACCACCGTGTACAAACACAGCTGAACAGGACTTGAAAATTTGTACTTAAAATCATAGACATTTCAACATATTTTCACTATGTATACTTTACTCTTGTGGACTATAAAGAAAGTGGGTCAATTTTAGAAATACACTATATGCTGTCTTCTCACCACAAGTAACCTGACCAGTATATGACCTGTAGCTTTGAAATTCTGTGCAGTTAATTTACATCTCAAAAGGTCAGTTTTGGCAGCAGAGAAATACAAAAAGCTGAGATTTGATTTTTGGAATATTGTGGACCTGAAAAGTATACCCTGATTATGAAACAGTATATCAAATGTTCTGGCATGTAGGATCATTGAGGAGCTGCTTCCAATGGTGATGTGAAGGCTTCCTTGATTAGCTGTTGGCTATATTTCAGAGTATTTTCTCTCAAACAAGAAAAGATAATTTAGTTTAAACTGTATGTTGAGAATTACTTTTATAGTTTTGATGTTTCTGTGTATTTCTAAAATACCGTCTCTACTTGGATTTGAATGGAATATGAATTGATGAAATACTGAAGTGCTTTAATGGCTGGCAGGTGACACCAGACTTTAGGAAAAGTTTGAAGGAACATAATTATTTAGCCACATCATATTTACTTCTTTAATTATGTTGTAAACCAATGCTGCTTCTTCTTCTGGCTGCTCCCATACATTCGGGGTCGCTACAGCAGATCTGTTCCGCATATGTGATTTGGCATAGGTTTTACACCGGATGCCCTTCCTGACGCAACCCTCCCCAATCTGTCCAGGCTTGGGATCGGCACTGTCTTGTACAATCCCAGTGGCTGGGTATTTTACCTCATCTGCATGTCTTTGAACTGTGGGGGAAACCGGAGCATCTGGAGGAAACCTACGTAGACACGGGGAGAACATGCAAACTCTGTGAGGTTCAAACCCGGAACCTTCTTGCTTTGAGGTGACCGTGCTAACCACTACACCACCGTGCTGCCAAACATTGGGCAAGGGCACAAAATCAGTCTGAACAGAATAATAATATGAACCATCGAATTGTGTCAAGTCAAAGTTCCTTCCACGCCAGGATCTGGTCTTCCCAGGCAGTCTCCTGTCCCAGTACTAACCAGCTCTTTGAGGCGCACGGGTGCGGCGCCAATCTCCGTAGCCCTCGGCCTCTCACCTATACAGCTAGGGGCTAGTCTTCTGGTAACCACAAGAGTTTGACTTCCCCACTCACATCTGTATTACAGTGTGCCTTGCCAGATAGCACCATTTAAAAAATTTTTTATGATGATCTTTGGTATGACCCGACCACAAGCAGAACTTGCGATCACCTGGTCAAGAGGCAGACACACTAACCACTAGGCCAGCTCGCAGCGAAAACAGCTAAAGTGGATGATCATAAAATTCTTTTCTTGGTGAAGAAAATTCCTTCACAATATCTAGCCAAGTCAAGAACACTCTCAAAGAGGTACGCATGATCACTGTTAGAAGTTGACCACCCAAGAACTTCTGAAGCAAAGAAATGGAATGTTCTTTAATAGCTGAGTCAGGCAACCCAATTGAGCCGCTTTTCATTTACTGAAGACAAAACTGAAGGCAGGAAAACCCACAAACAAGCAGCAACTGAAGGCACTAAAGGCCTGGCAAAGCATCTCAAGGGAGGAAACTCAACATTTGGTGATATCCATGGGTTCCAGATTTCAGGTGGTCATTGACTGCAAAGGATTTGCTATTTTGTCCAATTATTTTTGAGCCTGGGACAGCCTTTGTAATGCTGGGAAACATCTGGAAGGTACACAACATCTCGACCTCCACAAAATCAGCGATCTTCAATTCAAACATGAAATCAGTTTTGTTGTATGGGGCAGAGACTTGGCGAACAACAAAAACACTCCTAAAGAAGATCCAGGCTTTTGTCAACAGATGCCTACGTAGGATCCTAAAGATATGGTGGCCAGAAAAGGTCAATAATGAAGAGTTGCTGACAAGAACAAAAGAAACGCCCATGGTAACCCAAATACAGTGAAGAAAATGGCGCTGGATTGGCCAGACCCTACGGAAACCTAGAAACATCATCGCAAGACAGGCGTTACAGTGGAGTCCCCAGGGTAAAAGAAAGCGCGGTCACCCCTGGAATACCTGGAGATGGAACACAATAGCAGAGATCCATACAGCTGGCTACACCTAGAAGCAGGTGGAGAAAGAAGCACAGAACAAGACAGAGTGAAGGAAGATTGTCAGTGGCCGATGTTCCTCTTTGGAACCACAGGCTTAAGAAGAAGACTTTTGAGCCTGTGAAAATGGAGGGACCATATAAATGGCTGTAAATCTTAAATGGTTGAGCCAATATTTTTCTTATCCCCCTTGAATTAAAGCTGAAAGCCTACACTTCAATCACATCTTGATGGCTTCATGTTACGCAGCATGAAGATCAGTTTGAAAGGATGCGTTTGGCTGGCTTCATGTGTCTCGGAGAAAGCAAGTGTTAGCTTCCTCGTAGTGAAAATAACGGACATGATGAGCCTTGGTCTTTCATCAAGTCAAATTCCCTCTCATCCCAGAATCCGGTCTTCCCAGGCAGTCTCCTGTCCCAGTACTAACCAACTCTTTAAGGCATATGGGTGTGGCACTGATCTCTGTTTCGATAGCCCTCGGCCTCTCACCTATACAGCTAGGGTTACAGTGGGGGGCTGGTCCTCTGGTAACCACCAGAGTTTGACTTCCCCACTCGCATCTGTATTGCAGCATGCCTTGCCAGACGGTAGAAGGTACCATTTTTATGATAGTCTTTGATATGACCCAACAGCAAGTAGAACTCGCGATCTCCCAGTCAAGAGGCGGACATGCTAACCACTAGGCCAGCTCACGGTCAAGAAGACGCCATGCCAGTGCAAAAAACATTCACTTCTGAAACGGCATTTAATTCTTAAACAAGAGTGCTCTGAGAGCCCCCGCTGGCAACTATGCCATAACTCTGGTAAAATACGACTGAATTGAATGAAATTGCAATATGCGTATTACTGACATATAAGAAAAAATCCTGTCAAGTTTCATAAAATTCCTCCAAAAATTGTGAGAGGAGTTGATTTCAGAAGGTGAGTACCCTTCCCAGGACGGACGGACAGAAGGAAATTGCAACGACATAATCCCTCTTTAGGCCTTTCAGCCAGCAGGGGATAAAAATATTGTTTTTCATTAGAGAGTTTAAGCAACATCAGGGCAATAAAATATAGGCTACATTAATGGCATTCAGCAGATGCACTTCTCCAGAGCAATGTACAACATACCCAGAGCAGCCTGGGGAGCAGTTGGGGGTTGGGTGCCTTGATCAAGGGCATTTCAGCTATTCCTGCTGGCCCAGGGACTTAAACCAGCGACCTTTTGGTCTCAAACCTACTTCTCTAACCATTAAGCCATGGTGTCCCCCAAAGAGTTTGCTTTTCAGTGTGGCACAGTAACCGCATGTCACAAATAAAAAGCAACACAATTTGTGTATTGTGTTTCACCCTATTTTACTGCTTTTCTTGATGGTACGGAACCATACTGCTAGAAATCGGATGTGAAAGAAGCTGCCCTTTCCAGGAAGGCTGATTCATACTGGCCATCATTTACTGTTGTAGCAAAATTAGCATCGGTAAAGAATTTTCTTTTGCTAAAACAACAGACAGAAGCCGAATGCAAATCAGTAACAGGATCCTGAGCCCCCACCCCCTTACCCGGGTCTGGATGCAGTTTAGACCTCCCAGATCTACCCAATGGCTGAAAAGCTGATGTCAGACTTAATTTCTCTTATCCCTATCTTTTTTTTATCAGTCTCCAGGTCTCTACCTCCATCGTGATCATTCACTTGCCATTCACATGTAATCTCTCCCTTTCCTCCAGTCTCAGTCTTACTCTATTTTCATCTCTGTGCCTTTCTCTTTTTTTCTCTCTCTCTCCAAGGCCCAGGAAGCCATCGCTGTTGCCAGAATGAGTGAAACGGTGTGCGAGACGGTGCCATGTGCTGCGGGATCTTAATGAGCCGATGCACACGCACACACACAATGAATCAGCGAGGCAAACTCGAGCATACTTTTACACACATGCACACAACTGTGTGAATCATTCACCTTCAGATTTCTGCCAAAGAGTGCAGCTCTCCCATTCAGAAAACCCTCCATGGCTGCCACCTACTTACACACCCTAATTATTCCATACACATCCTCTCCCTCTCCCTCTCTATGGGACAGCCTGTTCACTATGATACTACATGAAGCCAGTTATTAGCACAATAACTGACACACCACACTGATTACTGCACAACATATGCACATTTCAACTGATGGTAGTCCAATAGCAGGTTGCGCTGAGGTTAAGAACCTGCTCGGGTAATAAGCTCAAATACAACTCAATTAAGTATTCAAACAACTGGGATGCCATCCATAAGACAGTGCCCGCCTGAGGCTCCAACATCAGCCAAGCAATGCACGCATTTTATCCCCCCCCCTTCCGCTTCAAGGTCCATTAGAGGCACAAAACAGCTCAAGTGGCTAAAGACAGCATCAAGGCCCAAAGGAAAAGGGGTGCATTCGACCAAGATTTCAGTGCTCAATCCCAAATCAGTCATCTGGCAATGAGAGCAATGGTTGAGCATAGAGTTGGTTGATTCACACAGGATGTGAACCTAAGTCCATTCACTCCAGTGGGAAACTGTTTCTTCTTTCTGGAGTGTTTAGTATTTATGCTTTGGTAGTTTTGTGACTGATTATATCCACCTTATACACATTTAAATCAGCTTGTTTACAGTAAGGATGCATTGATACTGACACCGGTATTGGGCATCAGTCCAATTCCATGCTCATTTACTTCTACCTTTTAAAAAAAATAAATGCCTTCATATTAGGCATGACAGAATTTTTTTTTGTCTCAAATCTCTCAATACAAAATACCAGCAAGACAAATTTTGCTTCTCTGAAGTGTATTGTGATATCATCTCATCATCTGTAGCTACTTATCCTGTCCTACAGGGTCGCAGGCAAGCTGGAGCCTATCCCAGCTGACTATGGGCGAGAGGCAGGGTACACCC
>JAOANJ010000001.1:29164758-29176320 GCA_026413345.1 Ariopsis seemanni | reverse complement strand
GTCTCACTTTCGACATTTGATATGTTGTCTATGTTCTATTGTGAATACAATATCAGTTTTTGAGATTTGTAAATTATCGCATTCCGTTTTTATTTACAATTTGTACTTTGTCCCAACTTTTTTGGAATCGGGGTTGTAGAAGAATACAAGACGTCAATTCTGAGGTTATTAAACCTAGTTTAATAACCCTTTTTTTTTTTTGGATGGCACGGTGGTGTAAGTGGTTAGCACAGTCGCCTCACAGCAAGAAGGTTCTGGGTTCGAGCCCAGTGACTGGCGGGGGTCTTTCTGTGCAGAGTTTGTATGTTCTCCCCGTGTCTGCGTGGGTTTGCTCTGGTTTCCCACACAGCCCAAAGCCATGCGGATAGGTTAACATGGGACGGCCTTGGGCTGAGGTGCCCTTGAGCGAGGCACCTAACTCCGAGTGCTGTTAGCATGGCTGCCCACTGCTCTGCGTATGTGTGTGTGCTCATTGCTCACGTGTGTGTGCATGTGTGTGTTCACTGCTTCACATGGGTTAAATGCAGAGAGGAATTTCACAAGTGTGTGATGAATAAAGTTGTGCTTTCTTTCTTTAAATACTTGATTATGGTTCCTGCAGTATTATGAACTTTGCACATATGATATGACACATTAGAAACCACCTCTGTTTTACTCAATTGATAAACGTAGTCCACACACACAAAACAAATACTGTTCCCTGACTGGCTGAAAAGTAGGTTTAGAAGACAAGCCAAATGGCCTTCGATTCAGTTATCAGATTGACCTTGTTGTGCTCGGGGTCATCACTGGGCTTTATTATTGCCTTGGACTTTGAAATCTACTGAAGTGCACAGTCGCCTATAAGAGAGCAATGATAAGATCAGAGCAGGAGGGCCTGCAGGAGGTCAGTGCTCTATTAACCTGGGAAAGGATTAGCTACAAACCACAGGGGAGAAGGATTCACTTCTCTCAACATCCACAAACCTGGGTGCTTAAATGAGGGGCCTTGGGAGGTGCGCGTGTGTGTGTGTGTATGTGTTTGTGTGTGTGTATGACATCAAGTGACCGAGTTGTAGATTAGACAGTGTTTGTGTGTGAGGCAGTGCATGGGGCCCAGATAAGCATTTGAATGTGTGTATGTGTGTCTATACGTATGTATGTGCATGTGTGTGTGGCCCGTGGCATTTCAAAAAGGCGCCTCTAAAACATGAGTGCCTGGGGGGCTGCACATCTCTCCAGCTCGCTTATCTGCTGTTGCTGGCTGCAGAGGAGGCTGTGGCCCACAGCACTACATCTCTCTCTCTCTCTTTCTCTCTCACTCACTCACACACAACTGATAGAAGGACATTGCAGCTTAGTGGGGGGGCTTAATTTGATCCCAGCACAGGGTCATATCATCACATAGCTTCCTGTACAACATGGATTGACAATAACTAGTTTGATTTGATCTTGAGAAATTTGTGATGTTGCTCACATCAAAGAAAGATCACGTCTTACATATTGTGTAATAAACTCTGAATTATTTGGCATAGAGACATACTTTAAATTCAATTTTATCACTGAAACCTGTGTCAAAAACATTAACAACTTTTGTTCTGACTATAAACCAATGCTTACACTATTTACTAACAGTTTGGTTTTCAATGTGGAAGGCAGTTGTATTATCCTAACAGTCTATCCAGACTTAATAGCATCTACTACAAGGAGCCAAACTTCTGAATCATCACCAAGCTTCTGATAAACTGTATTACTATATATTTATGAGATATTGATGTTCCCATTCAGCTGTACAGGCAGACAAGCTGCCTCAACATGCTTAAGGTTGTTGCCTTAATCCCTTTAAATTTCCAAAACACCTCAACATTCACATATTCTAATATTCAACATCCACAGCTAAAAGGAGGCCAGTTCAGAGCTTGTTTTGCGACATGAAACTATGATGTCACATATAATGTTTCACAATCAGGACGTATGCTGGGAATGAAGAGACAAATGTGCTTGGTGTTTTCTTTAAGTGCAACTGAGCGCCTTTAAAAATGGCCTCTATGTTATTTACCTCACAAACAGAGCAAACTGTGAGAATATTCTTCATTTATCATTTGGAGAAACTTCTACAAGGAGTTGAAGAACCTAAAGTCACACCTCACCTCTGCTGTAAGGAAAAACAAAAAGTTCAGCAGCCCAGCAGACTAAAATATTTAGATTTGGATTAATACATAAGAATAACTGCACGCTTTTGTGAAAAGATGTACTAAGCACCGTGTGCTTATTAGTGTAACTGTGGGACTGGGGTTGAGTTTTGCAGAACAGTGTGTATCTGAACGAGACCGTCAATGGCAGCACAGCTCACTCTGGCCCCGTCTAGTCCAGAAGGAATGATCTAAAGTGGCCCACCTTGTGCAATAAATGCTGCAAACTATAAACACTATACACAAGCTATATATAGAAGCGATATACACCCTAGGAATACTTACCTATTCGCCAGAAAGAATCCAAAACAACAAGGAATTGACTGAGAAGAAGTGAGTTTTGTTGAACTGTTCATTAAGGCTTAATTCGTCCGTAACGTCATTAATAATTGTAATTACGAAAATCTAGGTAGAAGTTATATGCACCCTAGGTAACCCTACCTTCACACCAGAAAGAATCGAAATCACTGAAGAATTAAGGAAGAAGAAGTGATTTGTGTGGAAACTGCTCATTAGGGCTTAATTACTCCATATCTTTATTTTTAATTGCAATTATGCAAATTTGGGTAGAATTTATATGCGCCCCAGGCAGACCTACCTTTATGCCAAAAAGAATAAAAATCAGTGAAGAATTGAGAGAGAAGAAGCAATTTTCGTGAAATGTGAACAACGCCAGACGGACAATGGACAATGATGGCATAAGTTCACTGCCTGTTACCTGGATGAGATAATAACCAATCCATCCATTATCTGTAACCACTTATCCTGTGCAGGATGCCAGGCAAGCTGGAGCCTATCCCAGCTGACTATGGGCGAGAGACGGGGTACACCCTGGACAAGTCACCAGATCATTGCAGGGCTGATACATAGAGACTCACATTCACACCTATGGTCAATGTAGAGCCACCAATTAACCTAACCTGCATGTCTTTGGACTGTGGGGGAAACGGGAGCACCCGGAGGAAACCCACGCAGACACGGGGAGAACATACAAACTCCACACAGAAAGGCCCTTGCCGGCCGCTGGGCTTGAACCCAGAACCTTCTTGCTGTGAGGCAACAATGCTAACCACTACACCACCGTGCCGCCCTATAACTAATCCAGTTACACAGGGAAAAAAACGGGGAGAAAAAGTTTCACATACAGCTTACTGGCAGCATCTAGTATTTGCTGAATATCATACTGGCATAAGGAAGCAGTATGCTGCATAGGAACGTATCAAACTTTCACCTGAATGCTCCATATGCCACATTCTGCACCAACATATTTTAACCAAGCTAACCTCTACCACTATGCCACTTGAGCAAGATCAATACAAAATGAATAATTTAATCCCTTTTTAACATATTGAGCATAGCATACTTTGTGTGTAAAGTTTGTGCTTTTCATGACATATAATTAGACTTAACAGGCTCCTGAAACTTATCCTCTTCCCTGTAAACACAATCAGACTTGCCACTCACATACTAACACAATCCATATATCATATCAAATTCAAAATATCCATCATTGATTATTTTATCCATGATGGCACACTCTGTTTAGTGGATCCTTTTCCTTATTCTCTGCATTGTCATGAGCCTTGATGGCATCTTCATAATGCAGAAATAAACTTGAGGTTAAATGATAGAAGGCAATGAATCAAAGAATCATTAACCACATTTTTTCATTACAGTATGCAGCAGTAAATGGTTGCTGTTGGAATGTATAACTTTGCATTTCTTTTTTATATAGATATTAGACTATTAGTTCATGCCCGTGAACCTGATTTCCTCTAAATGGTGCTCTTCAAAGGGGCTGTGTTGGTCACTGTGTTCCATCAAAATGATGCAAATCACTTCCCGCGTGACGTAGACTCGGCCCTAGCAGGAGTCTCCAGCGAGGAGCGCTGATTGTGAGGTCCTGTACAATCGAAACTCCCGCCGAGGCTGCGCGCAGTGTGTTAGCACGAGCATGTAGCCTATGGGAAATTATAGTGTCTTGAATTAGCACAGTGTGTTAGCATGAGCATGTAGCCTATGGGAAATGAATAGTGTGTTGGATTAGCACTAAATCCCATGTTTTGGAAAATCAAAAATGTTGTCTTGGGCCCCTCTGGTGATTGATTGATTGAGTGATTGATATTATGTCCACTGGACAATTCTTAATAAAATACAGAGAGTTTTGCTCTGGATTTCTGGGATAAAGCCAGACAATCATGCAGAAATGCACGATTGTCAAGGAAATAATAGGCTTTATAAATATGACTTTTTATAAATATGACTTTTCTAAATATGTACGGTAAAGATGATTTAACGTTTGCACGGGAACTTCACAGGACTGTATTACACAATTTGCATGCATTTTAAGTCCTCTACAAGGCTTAAATGAAATGCAGTTCAAGATGCTCAAAAAAACACCATTAATGTTCCTAAAGTTCTGCAGCCATAATTGAGAATATTAGAGTGAGTAAAGCATGCAATGTTTAAAATGATCCATGGCTGACCTTATAAATATCATTTAAATATATATAAATTTATGCAGGAAAACAAAACCCTTTCCTAAACGTGGATAATATGGTTTCTGCACATCTAGACATTTATAAAAAGCAAAATCTCAGACGATTTTTTTTTTTGGACAAGTCTGTATTTGGGTCTTCTTGAGGAGAATGAGCGAGGGTAGAAGACATCATGTTTTAGTTTCTAACCACTATCACGTGCGCGCCATGTTTTCAGAGCAGTCACATTCGTAGCACACAGTGCTTATACAGCTGCAGCCATCACAAGCAGCAAAATCATGACTCCCACCACACCAGTGCATTATATTATAGCATTAATACACCACACTGCCTTCAGCTGTAGATCATCAAAGGTTGTGGGTACACAAATCAGCAGAACATTTTTACAGAAACCTAAATGGAAAGATGTAAAACAGCACATCACAGAACCCTATCATCCTTCTTTTTCCCCTCTGTGAAGCTAACATACAACTGTGATTGATTCATTCATAGCATCAACAAAGTGGTAGCAGTTTAAATATTTCATTTGATTTCAGGGCTTTGGATTTTATTATTTATGATCCAAAGAGCTGTGCACACTCTTGTGTAAGGTTTATTGTAAAATAAATATTACCTCACTGCTATAATGAGCATGCAGCTTTAATGATACCTAAGCATACATGATAAGGTCGTTATCCAGGCAGATAGTGTGGCCTCCTTGTGTGAGTGATGAGAGATTTTCTCTTTTTCTCTCCATTATATTTCTGGTTAGCTGGTGACTTAAAGGGATCCTCCAGCAGCTTTATTCTCAAACTTATTTTATATAAAATTGGTCATAGATTTCAAAAATCAAACTTTCATTTTCAGAGACCAAATAGTGTTCGAGAAATATTAATTTTCTTTAAAATGCCAAATAGGCTTGATTACACAATGACATGTAGCAGTTGCTTGGAGCAACTCAGCTATTTACATTCTCTGTTTACATCGTAGTTTTACAAGTATTTTTTACCAAATTTATCAGTTTTTAAATAAGTATGCCTCACTGTGTAGCATATAAATGCCATAATGATGCTAAAAAGAAAGCACAAGCTGGAACTAGAGAGCATTTCTGCAGAGAAAATGCAAAGTGTGCTTGATCAGATGTGGCAAAGCGTCACCGACAGAAACTGGATCAGACATGAGACCTCGTGCTGCAAAATCTATTTTACATGATCTACAGAAAGTGTGTGTGTAGTGTGTATGGCTGCGCGCTCTAATATCCCAGTTTAAAATGGCTCAACTTGCAGTGCGACATGACACTTCATGCTCTAAAATCTTTATTTACATGATCTACAGTGTCCTGAACCGGTGTAGTGCGCTTTTGGATAAACATGCCCATTCTCTCGTTCTTATTTTCCTGTCTTTTTTTCCCCCACAAAGAATGAATGTGGCTCACGAATTGAACCATCCTGCTCAGACACACTTCACTGGAGATGCACCAAACTTCATGTGATACCTCAGGCTAACTCCCCCGACACATACATGCAATCAGTTCTGACCCACACTCATCTTTTCCTTTCTTTCCCTTCCCCCCATTCACTTCCATTCATTTTTCCAACATTCAGATGAATGGAGTTTCAGGAGAAAAACTTAGTGTCATGTCATGCTGCGTGCCTCACGGTCTAAAATCTCTGTTTTAAAATCATGACACACTCTCTGTTAATCTCCCCAGTACCATGTAGATCATGTAAAAAAAAATGAAAGATTTTAGAGCATGAAGTGCCATGTTGCGCTACGAGTTGAGCCATTTTAACTCTTTACCCCTTAAAGCAGTTGCTACAGCCACCCTTGTATATGTATATACTGTTCACCCTGAGAAGATATTTACAAGAAAAAAAGTCTAAAGACAAGGTTTAGACAAGGCATCATATGTCGTCATTATGGGATATACACGGGGTTGTCATATGTCGTCATTAAGGGATATACACGGGATCGTCATATGTCGTCATTAAGGGGTAAAGAGTTTTAAACTGAGATTTTAGAGCGCGCAGCCATACACACTCCAGATCATGTAAAAAAGATTTTGCAGCGCGAGGTCTCATGTCTGATCCAGTTTCTGTTGGTGACACTTTGCCACAGCTGATCAAGCACACTTTGCATTTTCTCTGCAGAAATGCACTCTAGTTCCAGCTTGTGCTTTCTTTTTAGCATCACTATGGCATTTCTATGCTACACAATGAGGCATACTTATTTAAAAACCGATAAATTTGGTAAAATACTTGTAAAACTAGCAAAGCTATGATGTAAACAGAGAATATAAACAGCTGAGTTGCTCCAAGCAACCACAACATGACATCATCACATACATCACTACTGTAGGAAGCCCATCTGGCATTTTAAATAAAATTCATTTTTTCTCAAATACTATTTGGTCTCTGAAAATGGAAATTTTATTTTTTTTTTTTAAATCTGCGACTACTTTTACTTAAAATAAGTTTGAGAATAAATCCGCTGGAGGATCCCTTTAAGGTGTAAAAGTCAACAGTGTTGGTGCAGGTATAAGATAATGCACTATTATGAGAGTGCACATGGAATGACTCTACATTCTGCACTAATATATACTGTAGCATTTAGCATTTATATTTTTTTCAGCTGTAAGCATGGTATGTTTGAGATCCAAATGGTTCGTATCTTAGATCTTAAATAATTTTTTGACTGGATCTCTGGCCAAACCTGAGGATGGAATGATAAATAAGTAGACAAACACACAGAGAAGGGTGTGACATAAATACCACATTCGTTGTACCTAGCATAGACAAGATTGATCTAGAAACATGGTTGAACATGCTTGGAGCTACTGTGGTGCTCATATATCATACTGAGCCTATACCGAAAGCATCAGATGTTCTTAAGTAGCCTAAAATAAATAAATAAATAAAAACAATGGTGCACATCTTTGTCAGGTGTGAAAACTCAGGCTATGGCATTTAATTAAATTGCACCTTTGATAGAAAGAGTGAGGATGGCTGGCCTGAGCTCACACAGCAGCGTCAGTGCTCATCATTAAGGATGAGAGCAAGGTGTCATTAAATGTGTTGTTTGAATAAGATGACTTATTATCTAAAAAATAACAATAGTGAATGCAAAAGTATTTCTACCGGTGTTGTTTTGTGTATTTGTCCATGTGATGCTCTCTTGTCTCTATCACTGTTACACAACAAGCAAACATACTCCTTACATAGAAAATGCACTATCTATATGATCAGGAGGGCTCTCGTTCACTCTCATATACATCACAAGTCATGACATACTGTATACATGAGCAGCCAAGCATACTGATTCACCCCTTGACCTGCTATATGCTCTGTTATTAGCAGCAGTAATCATTAAAAATCCTCGCTCGTTTGATGCAGGACCTGTGTAAGCACACAATAATATACTGCTAATAGCATACAGAGCTTTGCTTTGCAGGATTCAATCCTAGTGTGGATGTTCAGACACGGTTCTCAGATGCTGAGGGAACCAACAGTCCCTGTACTTCTTTAGCACAGTTCAGGCCCTGGCTTGAAACCTAGAGGATTTGTGTTTCATAATAGACTCAGTCAGGGAGAGAATGAGCAGGATTAAGTCAGCCTGTATCAGAATAAGGATTTGATGATGTCATGCGTATGAATGAAGCAGTTAGCGGATTAGCGCTCCTGAGGCGGAAGTGATCCAAACAAATGGATGTGAATGTCTAGCCAAGAAGACGAAAGAATAAGAAGAAGGTGATGGACTATGTAAAACAGAAGCAGCTCTGTTCTAATCTAGCTATTCAGATATTTGGTTTGTAACTTAAGAAAGAGGGTTATAAATAGGAAAAAAAAAAATAAGCACAGCAACTGTTTTTAACATTTTAGAATGTTTTCAATTTCCATCTTGTATCAGCTTTGTGTGGAAGCCAATATGTGCAAACCACTGGTCACAGAGTGATGGTGAATTCTGGCTCCCAGGAGAACATTTAGCATTTTTCCACCTCTGATATACAACCATTGAGATTCTTAAATGGCTGCTACATCATCTAGGGCTGTTGTCTTTCCTTTCCATACAGACAACAAGCCATTTTGCCAAATAAATCAGACAAGAGTGCTCTGAAAGCACAATATCCCCCACTGACAACTCTGCCATAACTCTGGTAATATGTAACTGAATTGAATGAAATTGCAATACACATATTACTTACATATGACAAAGAATCCTGTCAAGTTTCGTGAAAATCCTCCAAAAATTGTGAAAGGAGTTGATTTCAGAAGGTGAGTACCCTTCCCAGGACAGACGAACAGTCATAGCCTTGACATAATCCCCCTTCAGGCCTTTCGGCCAGCGGGGGATAAAAATTACGAGGGAAGTTGATTTCAGAAAGCAAGCACACCTTGATGAAATTGCCAAAGTACAAGTTTGTTAATAATCAAGGCATAACTCTGGTAAAATTTGTCCAAATTAAACAAAATTTAAATATGCATATAACTGTCATATAACAAAGGCTTTTGCCAAGTTTGGTGAAATTCCTCCACAAATTGTGAGAGGAGTTGATTTCAGAAGAACATACACCCTCATGAAATTGTCAAAGTAAAAGTTATTTAATTAAGGGTCAAAACTCTGGTAAAATTTTCACAAACGAAATTAAAATGCAATATGCGTATTACCGTCATATAACAAGGCCTTTTGCCAAACTTCGAGAAATTCATCCAAAAATTGTGAGAGGAGTTAATGTCAGAAGGCAAGCACACCTTCATGAAATTGTGAAAGTACAAGCTTCTTAATCAACCACCCCCAACTCTGGTAAAATGCAACCAAATTGAACAAAATAACAATATGCGTATTACCAACATATAACAATGCCTCTTGCCAAATTTGGTGAAATTCCTCCACAAATTGTGAGAGGAGTTCATTTCAGAAGAAAAACACTCTCATGAAATTGTCAAATTATAATTTTGTTAATCAAGAGCTGTAAGTCTGGTAAAATGTGACCAAATTGAATAAAATTACAATATGCGTATTATCGACATATAACAAAGAATCCTGCCAAGTTTCGTGAAATTCCTCCAAAAATTGTGAGAGAAGTTGATTTCAGAAGATGAGTACCCTTCCCAGGATGGACAGACGGATGGACGGACATCGCCATGACATAATCCCCCTTTGGGCCTTTCGGCCAGCGGGGGATAAAAAACTGATCACAACACACATCACTCTATAGCTACAGCTACAATTTACCTTATCTCATTAAAGGCACACGTGTCCAATATCCTAAAAGTGAAAAACCTACTAAACTGTACAATTGATATAATTTAGAAAATAGCCGTCATTTTTATTTTCAGTAGAATATCCAGATGATAACTAGCAAGCCTGAAATAATGGGAATGCAAATGTGCATTCTGAGCTGATGTTTATGTTCATGTTTAATATAACATGGGACTTCATTTTCTATCAAATCTTCCTCAGTGCACATGTGACAGTATCAGATTATCAATTTGCTTCTGATAACCTATTTCAAGTCATGAAAGATTTGATAATTAGCTGAGGAACTGAACAAAGTTTGTCATGAATAAACACTGAATTGTAGTGCTGCTAGTTACAAGCCTGAGAAATTCTAACTCCTTTAGAATAGCAGTAGAGTAATCTGATATTTGAATATCTGACAGTTTGTTCATGCTTTTGCCGTTGACAAGGTAGCCCATTACCCTTAATTTATGAGTTAGACCTGTTGGCATCTTTATCATGCTCTCTAGCAGTCGCACACATTGTTCAAACGCATGTTCTCTCAGGACTGGATATATTTGGTTACCATGTTCTGTATGTAATGGCCATGCACGGACACAGACAGCCATTAAAGAGTCCAAGGTCCATTCTATTGTTCCTGTCACTCGACAGTTTGAGCACATGGCATGACCGCAGCCTATTCCCTCTTCTACCACCCCCAAAATTAGTTGGTGCATGTGGCTATTTGCTCTTCGTGGCCCAGGAGGAATGCTAGCCACAGCTGTTGGACTGGCTGCCAGCTACTGGCCAACCCTTCTCTCTACATTTACCCTTATCAACAAGGCTGGCCACTCAGCGCTTCCCGAGGGAGGAGGATGAGGACAAAGGCATACAAATTTACTCTCAAATGGACCGTCTGGGACATCATGCTTTCCAACAAGCTTAGTGTATTATTAAGCAAGCTAGCTAATTTTGCAGTATTCATTCATTCATTCATCCAATTTTTTTCATCCACAAAGTTTTGGCACCAAAAATAAGAAAGCGTGCTTTTTAAAATAGCCAAAGATCCAAGACAGAAAGGTTCCATTTGTGAGCTTTTTGAGGACCTCATAGTACTTAGCTATGTGGCTTTCTGATTGTGTACACCACCATATACGGTACACACAGAATCCCCACAGAAATAGAAGTTTGTTAGCGCCACTTCTAATGTGAAAAGCACCACTGTTTTGATACACACTGGAAAAATGCTCTGTGTTTTGGGATATACTGATCAGGTGTACAGAAAGGTATATGGCATCATACTCTGTGTTCTCACTCTTCAGCTGGATATCACCCAGGTTCCTATCAGCCTGCATGCATCATAACTCCTGAGCAAGCTGTAGCCTTAATTTATTGTAACATGAATCATAACTTGGGATCAGCTTTGAAAAGCATGACCCTTGCCTTTTGAATTGGTGCAGAGTCATTTGTTCTTTAAAGTTCAAAATATCATGTATGGTACCCGGCAAAAGTTTGGACACACCTTCTAATTCAATGGCTTTTCTTTATTTTTTTGAATTAAAAGGCACTTCATGTGTGAAAGTAATGATGGATGTTGTTTCTCTTTACTTAGTTGAGCAATTCTTGACATAATATGGATTACTACAGTTGTGGAGTAGGGCTATTTACTGTATTTTTATTATTTACTGTTTACTGTT
>JAOANJ010000001.1:28994514-29005625 GCA_026413345.1 Ariopsis seemanni | reverse complement strand
ACGTTTGCTTGTGACACTATTTCCGTGCCATTACATGTAACCTTTAGTGCTTTTGTTTTTAACAACTTCCTCTTAGTTCCAAATAAAATGGACTCAGTTTTACCCAGATGTATTGTGAGCTTGTTGTCAATAAGCCACTTGCTAACTTACTCTCTACCAAGAGTATTCTCAATCTCATTGACATCACTCCCAGGAACCAGTAATGCAGAGTCATCGGCATATAAAAGAAGTTTACATTTCACCGCAGCTGGCATATCATTGATATAAACTAGAAATAAAAGGGGGCCCAGAATAGAACCGTGGGGCAGCCGCATGTAATATCCTGAGGTTCTGATATGGTCCCCTCAACATCACAAACTTGAGTTCTTCCAGCGAGATATGAAGTGAACCATTTTACAGCAGTACCTAACTTTGTTCACCTAACTATGAACTGTGGGGGAAACCGGAGCACCCGGAGGAAACCCACGCAGACATGGGGAGAACGTGCAAATTCCATACAGAAAGGCCCCCGTTGGCTACTGAGCTCGAGCCAATAACTTTCTTGCTGTGACACAACAGTGCTAACCACTACACCACCATGCTGCCCTAATGTGACAAATATAGCCCCATGGGCTCGGGAGTACTTCAGAAAACCATTGTCACTTAACAGAGTCCGCCACTGCATGCAGAAATGCAACCTGAAACTGTATTACACAAGGAGGAAGCCATTCATCAATTCTATGCAGAAACGCCACTGATTTCTCTGGGCCCAAACTCATCTCACATGGACTGAGAGACAGTGGAAATGTGTGCTATGATCAGATGAATCCACATTTCTGCTTGTTTTTGGGAAAACTGGACGTTGAGTTCTCAGTGCCAAAGGTGAGCACGACCATCCAGTTTGTTATCAGAAAAAGGTGCAAAAGCCAGTGTCTGTGATGGTATGGGGGGCATCATTGCCCACGGCATGGGTGACTTGCGTGTGTGAAGGTACCATTGATGCGGAGGTGTATATTGGGATTTTAGAGAGACGCATGTTGCTATCAAAGCAAGGTCTCTTCCTGGGAAGTCCATGCTTATTTCAGCAGGACAATGCCAGGCCTCATTCTGCACGGGCTACAACAGCGTGGCTTCATAGACACAGAGTACGTGTGCTTGACTGGCCTGCTGTCAGTCGAGATCCATCTCCTATTAAGAATGTATGGTGCATCATGAAGAGGAGAATCAGACAACAGTGACCATGAACTGTTGACCAGCTGAAGTCTTGTATCAAGAAGAATGGACAAAAATTCCAATTGCAAAACTGCAACAATTAGTATCCTCAGATCCGATATGATTAAAAAGTGTTATTAAAAGGAAAGGTGATATCACACAATGGTAATAATGCCTCTGTCCCAACTTTTTGCAGTATGTTGCAGGCATCCAATTCTAACTTTGTTTATATTTACAAATTACAGTGACGTTTGTCAGTAAAACTGCTGAAAATCTTTTCTTTGTACTTTTATCAGTTAAATAAAGAGTCACATGACTTAATAAATCACAGATTTTTGTTTTTATTGCATCTTGGAAAATATCCCAACTTTTCTGGAAATGGGGTTAGTAAATCGTAGAACCAAGTGTAACATCACCACCAATGGTCATAAAAATACAGAGAATCATCTGCATATAAGAAGTGAGGCTGGGGTTGAGTTCTTTCTTAGCTAGAATGTAGATTCCTGGAGCTTATCAGTGACTTTCAGTACACCTGGAGCAATTTAATGTGCAGCAAAGTTAAACACACTGATGAGCTCTGTTAAAACTTTCCACTGTCGTCGTGATTGTTGTCATGAGCTGTGTCTCAAATAAAAAAAACTTTAACCTTACCTTCAAAGGTATTTATTATAAACTAGAAAAGACTGGTACTCAAAACAGTCCTTTTGGTTGGTTTGAAACTATGTAAGAAGTTTTTAAAATTCAAACACTAAATGTATGAGAAAACCCAGTTAGTGTTAGTACTAAATAACAGTATGTGATTTGAGAAACATTGCTAGTTTGTTGATGCAGTTTGCCAGACACAGTGTCACATGGCACTATCAAGTCAAAATCCCTCTCACGCCAGAATCTGGTCTTCCCAGGCCGTCTTCTGTCCCAGTACTAATCAACTTTTTTAAGACATATGGGTGCGGCACCGATCTCCATTTCGATAGCCCTCAGCCTCTCACCTATACAGCTAGGGTTACAGTGGGGGGGGGCTAGTCCTCTGGTAACCGCAAGAGTTTGACTTCCCCACTCGCATCCATATTACAGCATGCCCTTGCCAGACGGTAGTAGGTACCATTTTTATGATGGTCTTTGGTATGACCCAACCATAAGTAGAACTCATGATCTCACAGTCAAGAGGCGGACACGCTAACCACTAGGCCAACATGGCACTATACAGACCCAATTATTTATGCTTTTTTTTTTTTTTTCTCCAAAATGACTTTGGAAAAGAAGCTAAAAGTAGATGGACTTTTAAGCACAAGCACATGTTGTCCAATCAAAATACAAAATTACACTCAAGGAAAGATAGTAGAACTGTAAGTTTAGTATTTATTGGGTTGAACAAAAGAATTGCAGCTTTTCTGATGTACTATTTTTGGTATTCAGAGAAGAGAGAAACTAGCAGAGCATTAACTTGAAAAATACATTAAAATTTTTGAAATCATAAATGCAGCTGCCTATCTGTCTTAAACAGTGTGTGTGTAATAGGCAGAATCATTTTTATTATTTTACCAGTGAGACTTCAGGAAATAATCCATTGCTCAAATGTAATGGTTTTATTGTTCAGCTATTGATAGATTTATATTTCAGCCCTCCCATCTAATATCACAAGCAGCCCTCACTTTATTCAACTTGAAAAAAAAAAATACACAAAACAGTGAGGTCAGAGGCTTCTCTGGGTGACACCTCACAAACATGTCTTGAGCACAGCGTTTTTATGAGTACACAGTCATACATGCACATGTAGTGTGCGTGACTGAGAACTTCGCAATGAAAGTTGAAACAAAAGAACACCTGGGAAGGTGGATGAGAACACCAGGGGCCTGGAAGAGGGGCCTTGTTCAAAGCTGGAAAATAATAATGAAATTATTAAATACAGCCAGCAGTTGAAAAATAATAACATATTGATCGCACAAGTAGAACTTTAAAGGGCCATAATAGCCTGATTCCCTTTATTGATCAGCCTGCTCTCTGTGGATGGGTTTACAGGGACTTTAAAGAAAAGGAGTGATATTTTTTGCCATGTTACTATGCAATATTGTTGCAGTGTTATTACAATACCTTAATTGTTTGCTTGTGGGTCAAAGTACGAATGTTCCATTACCTCTGTATTGTGTGTTAAATTCACTCACAGTTTCATATGCTACTTGACATATCATTATAAGGCTTATTTCCACTAAATGACTGAAAATCACACCATACCCACCACCGATATACTGGTGGTATTTAATATGTTTTTGTTTTTCCATGATATAATTAGAAAGTGCTCCATACGGCGGTTAGAGAAACTGTGTCAGGAGGTATCAGGTGGATTATATCTGAGCATGAAATTTTCCTGATGCATATCAGGGCTCTGTGTTAGACAGACTGCCTCCTCCTCTTTCTTTTCAAGTTTGTGGTGGTGGTAAGAGGGAACGTGCTGCTGGGAGGAGCACCAGTGAGTTTGGGTGGAGGCTGAATTAAATTACCAGAAACAGTTGGGCTTTTATTGGGTGTGTGATACTGTCAGGGAGCCTGTGTCTCACTTCAGTAACATGCCGAATGAGATTTTTGTATTTCATGAAAGCAACTGTGAATACTCAATGTTATCTCATTATGTGTCGTGTGTGTGTGTGTGTGTGTGTGTGTGTGTAGACTAATATAGTCGCAGTAAGGGTGAAAGTGGATTGAGAGCTGTATATATTACATTCCCCTCGTCACATAAGGCACATGTTGCCTCGCCTGCTAAAGGAAGCAAAAATAAAAATGGCAGCTGTCTAATGGGCAATAACTTCAGGCATGATTGGTCAAAAGACCATGCAAAACTGGACAGCCTTATTGGGATGCTTATACCAGACACATTGTTATAATCATTTTATTATTCAAAAATGCTGTTTGACACCAATGTGGGCTCAAAAACAAAACATGTCATGATGCGAAAATAATGTGCTAAATGTTCGTGATACGTGGCATCCATATGAAAAAAAAGCTTGGACACCTTCTGTCTGAATCTGTGGTAGCCAAAATGAGTGGCAGCTGCTGGTGAACTTTATAGAATTATATTCAGACAGCAGAGAAGCTGGGGTATATAGACAAGATCTTCAGTTCGGTCATGATCCACACAAAAGCAGTGACATATGGGACTATTTGTAAATAACGCGAAACAGATTGGCTTCCAGGATTACGAGATGCGTGGGATTCTACCAAAACTAATGGTTTTCTGAGAGAGCCAAATTTAGAGCTTGAAGACAGATGTTGGAAAGCTCCTGAAGGGGAACCATGTTGACATCTCGATCCCTTGGTTTGATAGATGAGGTCTAATTATACTCTGAAGCATCATTTCAATGTTTTCCTGTACATATTCCCAAAAATAGCACCCAAAAGCCCCATACTGTATTTTTTTCTATTTTGTACCAAAGAAATTGTAATATATACTGACTTATAGTTACTTTAAACACATTTTAAGACATGCTGTAGATGTCAAAACATCAATATCAATAGATAGTGACTACTGTGTCATTAAAAAAAGGAAATGTATTTCTGGAGTCAAGAAAAGAGTGTAAGCTGAGTCAAGGAGAGAGAGGAATAGAGGAGAACAGGTGTGCTAAGCTGGACTGACAGTCTCCATTGTAAGAACAGTCTGTACCAGGGAATGAAGGAGAGGACAGGCTATAACTTTCAACTGTCCAAAGAACAGAAAGGGATAGGGTGTCTATTAAGGGCACATTGGGGATGCAAATTCCTGCTGGAGCATTAAGGAGAGCTGCAGTAACTCCCTTGTGGAAGCTGGCATCGAGAAGAAAGGTGATATGTGAGCCTGGCAGGACTCATTCAGCTCACATTAAATTGGATTTGGATCTTTTAGGCAGGTACTTAGTTTGCTACAACACATGCTTCATTATCAAGCTTCTCTTGGACAAGAATAAAAAAAAGTAAGCATGTTGAAAGTGAGAATTATAGAAGGATATTTAGAAAACGCAGAGAGGACAGAAAGTATGGGGTATGGGTTGCACGTCTACCAATTTTTACTAGTCAACTAGTAATTCAAAAAAGTAGTTGATTAGTAAAATACTAATTCAGATTAGTCCTGGGTATCACTTTAAACTGCAACCAGTGGTGAGTGTCAGGTCCAGGACGACTTGAGTATCGGGGAAAGTGGAGTTACCCCTTAATCGCTATTGTTCCAAGGTCTGCTCTGACCTGGAGTGGTAGCACCTGCCTAGGTTCCAACTATGGGTTAAATAGCACATCACCAATAAGGCGCTGACAGCAGGGCACTTTTCGGTGCAATGTGGCAGATGAACCCAACAGGGTCAATGGCACACCACCAGATGGCATACAGAAGAGCCACTCAAATGGCCAATGGATGGCATCACTTGGCAAGTTAGTTGTCACTGCAGGGTAACTTCCATACCCGTCAGATCTGTGGCACTTTTGTGTACCACTTGGCATCAGGTCTGGAGGTCCAGAGAGACAACACGATGGGGGCACAACATTATTTGTCTTACCTTACTATGCAAGGTGCTTCATTAGAAGAGAATAGTATGCGAGAGCTCACGAGGCCAGGCATTCCGTGGCGGCTCGGCCGGGCCGTTCGTGCCGCCGCTGCGGGCAACTCTGTCGCTCTGGTGTGGGCCTTGTGGCCCATCTGCATTTCTGCACATCCTAGCGATTGGCTGTTTTATTTGTACAGCAAACAATATGTCAAACTCCACTTCAGTTAACTGCTATACACAGGCTACAAATTATATAAGGACGTACCAATTCTTAATATGCGCTCGTAGGGGAAGCCATGGCCTAATGGTTAGAGAAGCAGCTTTGGGACAAAAAGGTTGCCGGTTTGATTCCCTTGAACAGGAATGGCTGAAATGCCCTTGAACAAGGTACCTGCTCCCCAGGCTGCTCTGGGTATATTGTATGTTGCTCTGGATAAGAGTGTCTGCTAAATGCCATTAATGTAAGGTGTGAACAAGATTGTTTGTTTGTTCTCTGAAATTGAGAGTGCACAGTGTAGCACTGAAGCTCCTTATAGCTTCATGACAAATGGAAGATATGATGTCGACAGTAGAATCTGGGGAGTTTTTACGTGATATTCAACTCTGGCCTCAGTAGCACCCAAAAATGAGTCTGGATCAGTCTCTTTGAGCTGGCATGCACCACTGCACAAACTAGCTGAGTGAGACTGAACAGTGATGTGCAACCCATGGCTCTGAAAGCAGTCTTTCACACAGTGTCGTTTACAACATTATTCACTCCACCAGACCGCAAAGATTTCACTTGTATTTTATTAGTGTTAAAGGACAATATAAGAGGAATGTGGGTGGAATTCCTTGAAGATGTGGCAGGAGTGAAATTTAAAGCCAGTCTTTTGCACAGCTCTTCACTTTTGCTTCACCTCTTCACAATGAAAATTACTAAAGGTCTGAGTGTGAGTTTACTGAGAGACCCTGTAGCCCTTACAGATTAATAATAAATATTAGATACAATACACAAAACATATCTATACAGACACAAAATTTACATTATATCAATTAAAAGAGGTATCAATTAAAAGGTATCTGAGGTTGGAATTGTTTTAAATGTCTCATACGTGATGGATTTCCTTTCTTAATTTCTGAATATCGGATACAGACTGTACATGTGTTGGAAGTGCATTCCAAAGTGTTACTTCTCTATATGTAAATGTCCTTTTCCTGCTGTTAGTTTTTGGTTTTGATAGAGTGAAGTTGTATATGGATTGTATTGTAGAATATTTATGAACTTTGTTCACCGGGACCAGAAGTTTGTGGATGTTTTTTGGTCTATTAATGCTAAAAAAAAAAAAAAAGATTTTCCCAATGTAGTATTGTGCAGTTGACTGGCTTCATCTGGCTTCATCTCTAAAATATTTTCTGACTCACAAAGAATAGGTGGCTTGCTTCCTTTACTGTCTGCCTCACTGTTTTTATAAACGCCCCCACTGCAGAGACGAGTAAACGCATTAGGCGACTAATCCACTACTCTATGCAACGCCGAGTGAATAGTTCACATCCAGAGATATGAAACAGAAAAGGAGAAGCTGATCAGGTTTAAACTGATTACACTGGAAGTGTTCAAACAAAATCTTATTTTTTTCTTCATTTTTTCTTCGAGATAACAAAAATGTGGGCCTGTTTACGAAGAAGAAAGGAATAAGATCTATGCATCATCACCTCTCCCTGGGAATTGTCATGTCAGTTGTTAAGGTGCTGTTGACTTTGACATCAAGTATGTAGCCTGGACCTCTTGGTGTCAGCAGGATCACCTACAGAATCCTTAAAAGCCATTTATCACAGCAGGAAGATGAATGATCCTGCTGAATTGCACCAACGCTAGCTTTACAGTTGCTATGCATAAGCTGTGATGAATTACTTCTAATGTGCTTCTTTAAATCAGATCCCTCCTGCACACCTTCCTGTGAAGACAAGACCTACAGTAGCATCAGCGCAGACGTTTCAATGAAACAGCTATGTCTATAATGCATACCATCCAATTCTACAGAGATGGTGAAGATAACTGCGGTACAACCTTCTGTCCACAGACAGATTACATAACACTTTTAAATATATGCATCACTTAATTGGTGCAACATGTTTGGGGTGTAGAAAAGGTCCCTCCTGGAGCACAAGCGAAAGGTTAAAACAGCAGGAGGAATTAATACATCTTAATGACATTATAACGAATGAGGAAATATGGCCCTTCATTTATTAAACGGAGTCAAGTGTGTCAGAGAAGTGTGGGGATTCACAAACGCATTAATTATATGCACGTGGCACGCTGGATGGCTGAAATGACAGCGAGGTAATGATAGCCATGAGTATTGTAAATTACCTCCCGGGTGGAGGGATCGTCATGAACAGAGGTCTTCTCACTACAAAACAGGTCGAGAAGCTCATGACTGCTCAAAGAGTGTTCATTTCCTTTGTTCATTTTTCAGCTAAGCATATGGCAAACTAAAAGCAGGTGTCATTTTCACAGCTAATTTGGATTTAGTTTTAGTTGTGACAAAACAACAACAAGAACAAAACTTTGCTTAATTCCCTCTTAATGGAACATCAGATTGTGTTCTCGGTGTATTTCTCCTTCTTTGAAGCGCCGTTGGCTAAATGGAAGCTGTGCAGGTTCATCAGGCGTGTATTTACATCACACTAATGTTAGCACATATACACAGGCAGGTTTTCAGTCTATCTAGTGGAGCACAAATGACAACTGTGAAGAAACTCATGCATACACAGCTGTTATGAAAGGCGAGAGTGGTTGACAAAGGAATGTTAATAGGCATGTAACGATTCACTCAATTCACAGTTCAATTCGATCCATGATATACGGGTTCATGATTAGATTTTCCCACAATATTTTATTTTAAAAAATTACATAAAGAAAATTTTATTACCAAGAAAATGCAACATTTATTTTCCTATTCTTTAGCAACTTACGTAAATATTCCTTTTTTGTAAATTAAAAAAGAACAACAACTTTGGTTTCATTTTCCTCATAACCAACAGTAATTATTTAGCCACATTTATAAAGGTTGAATAAAATATAATAGCCTTTTAACTAAAATATTCCTTTTGTTAAAAATTAAAAAAGTTAATAACAGATAAATAATACAATTTTAATAAAATTGTATGAACATTTGTATTTGCGTTTTCTTCTGTTTTCTTTAGCTTTCAGCAATCTGTAAAAAGAGCACTCTGAGTTTTTGTTCATTCTAGTTGTACAGTCAATCACACAGCAGTTCTTTCTCATTTTAGATCTCCTTTTCATGTGTTTTTTGCAGTATTAGAGCTGTGTTACTTCTGCCTAGGGTGAAGTCACGAGCATTCCCACTACTGTGTATTATTGCGCCCTCTGCTGTCCAAAAACTCAATTCCAGTTTGGAAAACTTAAGATTATGCAGCCTGATAATAATCATAAATTTCATCATCATGAACTGTATCACAATTTATCACCACATGCTATATCATTACATGCCTAAATGTTAAAAATCTGAAATAGCTCCCTACTCCATATATAGTGGTGACCCATGGTTATATTGTATATGACTTGCATTATAAAGGCTTTTACACCCTTTATAATGCACTATACTTTAAGTTTTTCATCCATCTTAAAAAGTGCATGGTTAAATCCATGCTAATAATTTGTTCCTTTCTGTAATTGCTTAAATGAGTTTGAAAAGTGAGTCCACACAGATGGGGGGGATAAAAAAAATTCACGTTCCATCATTCACTTGACTATTTCTTACTTATTTTCATCTTTACATCATTACATAGATCATGAGGAGGTGCTTTTTTTGTCAACAGATTGAACACTGTTTATTTTGACATTCATGCAAATTGTTTGGCCATACCAACTATATGGGTCACAGCTGTAGATTTATGCACAAATGCAGTTAATGAAAGTGTATTTTGTGAATTTAAAGTGAACTGATTTTTACTATGTGTATATTTTCAATTCGTAAAGAAATTTCAATTAAAAACATTCATTTGATGTGACAGCACAATAAGCTGGGAAGAACAAGGCGTGTGTATGATTCTGTGCGGAAAAACTTTAATTTTCTAAGATCCTTTGTAGCACGGACATCAAAGGAATTGTAATGTTTCATTTACACACATCTCAAATCTTGACGTTCTTGTAGTAAACCAGCCATCCACAACAGCCATTAACACTCCCACACTGCAGATTTATGGGAAGAAGAACTCTGAATTTTAAGGTCTTTACATTTAATTGAGCTGGATTTTGTGTCTAGAAGGCATCTCTCTTTAAAAGTCAGTCTTGAACATAAACAGAATTTGAGGGAGGTTCACAGAAAATAGCACAAACACTATCAGTGGAAAATGGACTTAAATGAGTAAGCTTGACTCATTGATTTGGAAATTAATCAATACTTTCCCCTTAGTTCACTCAGACCTGGCTGGAATAAGTTCAGAGCTGAGCATCATTCTGAGCATGAGAAGGTAGTTTGTATTGGCCTATTTGATAAATATTAATTACCACCTCACCTTAATATACTTCAAAAATCTCTGCTTTTTAAATATATCTGCTCATTCCAAAATGCAATGCTGCTCATGTATGTCGTGAACAGTTTCTTTCATTAGCCTTCACTGAGCAGCACTAAAGCAACATGGTGACCCTAGAGAACCTGGGAGAGCATGAGCCACCTGTCCGTTCCTGGCTCCAAAGGATTTACAGCTTTGAGGCCATATGCTGCTATGAAAACATACACACTACAATGTAACAAAGCCTCATCCCTCACAATCTCACTGTAGCCGACAGCCATCAGTGTTTCAGGATGAGTGTGTGACTGTGTGAGTCGGACTAAAGTACTAGAAAAAAAAATGCAAAGGTTATGTATTACAAAAACTGTGCTCTCATTAGCTAGGGAGGAACCTGAGAACAAATTATATTCTAATTATGTTCTAAGTGTGAGAAACATAATAAGGCAGCGAAGCTGACATTATAATCTAGAGGATAGTGGTAGAAAATACAAGAAATAAGAGTATATGAAACGGCGTAAAAAGCACTTTTTGTCTATGAAATGAATTCAGTAAAATAGCCTTAGAATAGAATATGTGCATCGCTGGTAAAGCAAGAGATGAATGTTTTTCTCTTAGAGATACCAGTTTTTCTTGTCTGAAACCTTGAGGATCAGCGAATCTAATATTGTCTTCTTTAAAAACTGCTAAGCTTGAAAAAAAACTTTAACTGAAGCATTCCACAAGCTCTTTCATACAAAAACAGTTGATATATAATAAATATAATAATTATAAGGTAGGGTGGCACAGTGGTGTAGTGGTTAGCGCTGTCGCCTCACAACAAGAAGGTCCGGGTTCGAGCCCCGTGGCCGGCGAGGGCCTTTCTGTGTGGAGTTTGCATGTTCTCCCCGTGTCCGC
>JAOANJ010000001.1:28905662-28917459 GCA_026413345.1 Ariopsis seemanni | reverse complement strand
CAAGAGGCCTACAGCAACACTGAAGGAGCTGCAGGAATTTCTGGCAAGTACTGGTTGTGTACTACATGTGACAACAACCTCCCGTATTCTCCATATATCTGGACTATGGGGTAGGATTGCAAGACGGAAGCCTTTTCTTACAAAGAAAAACATCCAGGCCTGGCTAAATTTTGCAAAAAAAAAAAATAAATTCATCAACTCTCCCAAAAGCATGTGGGAAAACGTGTTATGGTCCGATGAAAACAAGGTTGAACTTTTTGGCCACAATTCCAAAAGGTATGTTTGGCACAAAAACAACACCGTGCATCATCAAAAGAACACCATACCCACAGTGAAGACTGAATGCTGTAATTAAATCAAAAGGTGTATTAGTTTAAGGGTATGCACACTTATGCAACCAGCTTATTGTACGTATTTTATATTTTATGTTTGTCAGATTGCAGGCACTCACAGATGTATGTGCAGGGGAGAAAGGGAATGCAAACAGGAAGCATAGCCAAATCAGTGCGCAAGCTCGTAGTCAAAGCCAGGCCCTTGCCTCGGCTGGTAGGCGAGTCTGGTCAGTCGATCGGTGAACGGAATACCAGAGAGAGGACAGAGGCAGATAACGGGAAAATGTAGCAAATGTTCAATAACAGGAAAGCAGGTAGACTAGAAAGGCTTGGTACAACTGGAAAGACACAGAACGATACTTCGCACTAGGTGCAGGTTTGTCAGGGTGCTGAGTGTAAAACTCTTGAGATAGCAGGGGGTCGAAGATGTCCTTAGCCATTACCCAGCTCCGTTCCTCTGCTCCATAGCCCTCTCATTCTACCAGGTACTCCACTTGACCTCTTCTTCTTCTGGAGTCGAGAATTCTGTTTACCTTTTAGATAGGTTCTCCCTTGAGACTTAGGGGTTGTTGTTCTGGGACGAGAGCATTTTCTGCCAGAGGACCTTGAATCACTGGTTTCAGACATGACACATGGAAGTTTGGGGAAATGCGGCAGTGAGGTGGAAGCTCCAGTCCGTACGAAACCTCATTGATACGACATAAGATTTTGTATGGGCCAATGTAACGTGCCTGGAGTTTCTTGCAAGAATTCAGTTCCCTTAAGTTACGTGTGGAGACCCACACACCCTATCGCCAGGCAAAAACTCAGGATTTTTTCCACAGTGCTTGTCTGCATATTCTTTATACTTGGCATTTACTGCTTCAATTCTTGGGTGAACCTCCTCCCATATTGCTTGGCTCCTAGAAAACCAGTCCTCGACCAACTGTACTTGTGCTGGAGTGTCATCCCATGGGAACAGGGGTGGCTGGTAGCTGAGTATGCACTGGAACAGTGTTAACTGGGTAGCTGAGTGCCTGAGTGAGTTTTGTGCATACTTGGCCCACAAGATGAAATGTGACCAGTTCCCCTGATTCCTCATGCAAAAGATTCTCAGGAAACAGCCAATCTTCTGGTAGGCCTGCTCCACCTGGCCATTGGACTGAGGGTGATAATCCGACATGAGGCTTACTGAGACACCCAGACACTCCATAAAACAAATCCATAACCATGAAATGAAATGTGGACCACAGTCGCCGACAATATCCTCCGGAATACCAAAGTACCTAAACACATACTGGAACAGGAGTTCTGCTGTCTGAAATGCTGTGGGAATGCCTGTTAAGGGAATCAGCTTCAAAGCCTTGGAGAATCGGTCTACAGTTCACCATGATGGTTGTGTTACCCGGGGATAGTGGTCAGTCAGTTATGAAGTCTATGGCCAGGTGGGACCAAGGTCTCTGAGGTACAGGGAGGGGACATAGCTTACCAGAGGGAGGGGTTTGTGGAACCTTTGTATTCAGAGCAAGAGGCAATAAAATGATTGATCTCGGTTCTCATGTTTTCCCACCAGTACTTACTTCTCAACATCTGATGAGTCCTTTGACAGGAGATGCATGTGCCCATGTGATGAGTTTACAACGAAAGGTTTTGGGAACGTATAACAATTCTGGGGGACACTCCTCTGGGTGTCTTCGGGGTTGAGAGTTTCTGATCTCTTTATCTAGGTCCCAAGTGATAGACTGCACAAAGCATTCTGGTGCAAGAACAGGATGTGGTTCAATGTTGTGAGGAGCAAAACTGGAGGTTTGGGATAGAGCAGCAGCCTTTGTGTTCCTAGACCCTGGAAGAAAAGAGATTGTGAAGTTGAATCTGGTGAAAAAGAGGGCTCATCGGGCCTGACGTGGGTTCAACCTCTTTGCTTTCTTTAGGTATTCTAAGTTCTTGTGGCCCGTCAAAATCACAGAGGGGTGTGTAGCTCCCTCTAGCCAGTGTCTCTATTCCTCAAGAGCAAGCTTAATGGCTTGTAACTCACAATTCCCAATGTCATAGTTCCTCTCCACAGATGAGAGCTTCTTTGAGAAAAACACTAGTGGGTGAAGCTTTGGTTTTTCACCAAAACGTTGAGATAGCACACCTCCAACTCCTGTTTCTGAGGCATCCACCTCAACAGTGAATGGTTTGGTGGGGTCAGGATGTTGCAGGATGGGGGCTGAAGTGACACAGTCTTAAGGTCAGCTGAAGGCTTCCTCTGCCACTGGGTTCCAGAAGAGACATTTTGTAACTTTATTAAGCAGGGCGGTTAGTGGAGCAGCAATGGTACTGAAACCTCTGATAAATTGTCTATAGAAGTTCGCAAAACCCAGAAAGCATTGGAGTTCCTTAATGGATGTGGGTACAGACCAAGACGTAACAGCGGATACTTTGGAGGAGTCCATGCTGACCCCCTCTGCACTGATGATGTAACCCAGGAAAGATATCTGATGTAAATGGAACTCACATTTCTCAGCTTTGACGTAGAGATGATTCTCGAGTAGGCGTTTTAGCATGGATCGGACATGTTCCAGGTGGCTTGATTTGTCTAGGGAGTAGATCAGAATATCATCAGTGTAGGGAATAACAAACCTCCCCAGCATATTCCGGAGCATGTCATTGATCAGGCACTGGAAGAATCTTGGGGCCAAAGAAAGGCCATAAAGGCATGACCCAGTACTGAAAATGGCTGGCGATGGTGCTAAACGCCATCTTCCTTTCGTTGCCTTCTCGAATTCTGATCAGGTTGCATGCACTGCACGGGTCAAATTTTGAGAATATCTTGCTGAACATAGTTGTTCTAACACTGAGGGGATAAGTGGAAGTGGATACCTTACACATACCTGATTAAGTCCTCTATAATCAATGCATGGACAAAGACCCCCTCCTTTCTTCTCCACAAAGAAGAAGACTGTGGAAGCAGGTGACTTGGAGGGACGAATATAACCTTGCTTGAGAGCCTTCTGAATGTACTCCTCCATTGCCGCTTGTTCTTTCTGGGAAAGTGGGTAGATGCGACTGCGAGGAGGTGATGTACCTGGGAGAAGCTCAATGGCACAATCGTAAGGGCAATGTGGAGGTACGCCACAGGCCTTGCCCTTACTGAAGACCTCCTTCAGATCAGAGTAGCACTCTGACACGTTGTCTAGGGAGTCAGGTTGAGGACTTTCTACTGAGGTCAAGGAGATGCATAGTTGAGGACGTGACAAACAGTTCTGGAAGCATGTGGGGCACCATTGGAGGATTTCTTTGTGTTGCCATGAAACCAGAGGATTATGGAACTGTAACCAAGGATAAGCCAGGATGATGTCGTGATTGACCGTAGAAGTCACAAACAGTGAAATGAGTTCAGAATGTAGAGCTCCTACTTGGATGCAAACTGGAGTAGTCCTAGTTGTGATGAGACCATCTCCTATAGGTCCTCCGTTGATGGTCCTGATGCTAAGTGGACTTTGCAGAGGAGTTGTGGACAGGTTGAACTCCTGGATGATGGAGTTGTCAATGAAGTACCCTCCGCCTCTGAGTCAACAAATGCAAACAGTACATGAGTCAAAGCTGGCAGTTTCAACAAGACAGGTACTTTGAATGTTTGTGAGTTAAATTTCCTTGTAAAACTCACCACATCAGGAACAGGTTCAGGGTTATTGCGATTTCTAGTGGGATGGACTGGACACTGAGAAATGTCATGGTCGGAGCTCCCACAGTAAAAGCATAGACCCTCACGTCATCTTCTCGCTCTCATTCAGAGCACCTCAGTCTGGTTTGGGAAACCTCCATGGGTGAAGACACATCCATAGGCTGAGCTGGTCTGGTGTCCTCTTTGAGAGAGGGATGGCTGGAGAGTAGATGATCCAGGCGAATTGCAAGATCTATGAGGGAGTCCAATGTGAGATACTCATCTCTACAAGCCATTTCACTCTGAATCTCAGGACATAAACCTTGACGGAACACTGCTTTCAACACTGGTTCATTCCATCCACTAGCGGCTGCAAGAGTTCTGAAGTCAAGCTCATATTCGGCTACTCATCTTGTTCCTTGCATGATGGTGAGCAGGCTCTCACCGACTTTGATCTCCTCAGGTTTGTGATCGAATACTCACTTGAACAATTCTAGAAAACGTTCATATGAAGTGGTGTGCTCCTCTCCACTCTTCCATACTGTGCACTGTAGAACACTGTAGCACCTTACCAGTGAGAAAGGAGATACATTTTGCAATTTTGTGTTCATCAGAAAGATTTGGCATACTAGCAAAGTACATGGAGCATTGAAGCAGAAATCCCTTACAGTTCCGGGCATCACTGGCATATTTTTCGGGAGTTGGGAGAAGTTGCACAGGAGTAGAGGTAGTTTCAGAGCGTGTTAGGAGAGCCTGTGACATTACAACAGTTAACTGTACCATCCTGGTGTTGAGGTCAGTGAGCATCTGCTGATGTTCCCCTAAGAGGCGTCCCTGAGCATTCAGAGCTGTTTGCTTCGCCTCCTCTGCTACATCTATAATGAGCCAAAGTATCCTGTCAGATTGCAGGCACTCACGGCTGTATGTGCAGGGGAGAGCAGGGATGCAAACAAGAAGCATAGCCAAATCGGTGAGCAAACTCATAGTCAAAGCCAGGCAAGGGTCAGTTGATCGGCGAACAGAATATCAGAGAGAGGACAGAGGCAGATAACGGGAAAACGTAGCAAAAGTTCAATAACAGGAAAGCAGGTAGACTAGAAAGGCTTGGTATGACTGGAAAGACACACAACGATACTTCACACTGAAGGAGAGTGAGGAAGAGGCTTAAGTAGCGTTGCTGATGATTGTTAATGAGAGACAGCTGAAGTTAATAAGACGGAGACAGGGGGCGCTGTGAACCCTGGGCGTTGTAGTCTTGGGAAGCCATGTTTTTAGTTTGCTTTGCATTCTGACTCTCAACACCATTACTGACACCAGGCTTCCTCACCTGACATCAGTGCCTGATCTCGCTAATGTTCTTGTAGCTGAATGAGCACAATTTCCCACAGCCATGCTCCAAAATCTAGTGGAAAGCCTTCCCAGAAGAGTGAAGGTCATTATAAATCTGGAATGGCATGTCTTTGGTTCTATTATGGCAGTATAATTCTGCATACACATGTCCAGATCTGCTGGGCTTATCCAGCTAGAAGTATGGAAGGACCAGCAGCTTGGAAGTACAAAGATACACAGCAGGCAAAGTCTGGTACATTAAATGGTGAACTTCTGTAGTATGCACTAAAGCTTCACACATGCCTGGGAAACATCCTCACCTTCCTCAGACACCACTGATCATGGTGCTCACATAAAGCTTCAAAATTATACAAAGTGTGCTGGCAAATGAACAGGAATTGCTGCTATTAGTTCAGAAGAGAACACTTCATTTCTGTCATCTGGCCTTCAGATTAGATAAGACCCTGAAACAATGAAGGCAGAAGCAAGGCTATAAATAGGGACACTGAAATGATGCAGGAACAGTGTAATGAAGGTTTAAGTGAGTCAACTGAAATTAGCCGCACTAGAATTGCAATGTTCAGTATACTTCATTAACTTATTCATTCGGTTAATAAGCTGTATTATGTATTTGTATATATGTAATAATGTAGCACATATCATTTATAAATGCGAATTCAACTATTCGGTAAACGATATGGTTGTGGTCTGATTTGATTATGCAGAAATGCTGAGAAAATCTAAATCTTAAGGATTTTGTTTTTCTTGGTCCTCACTGCATTTATTCACTATGCAGGTAACGAGCAGATTTACATTCTTTTCAGCTGCAGGTTTTGTTCCGTCCAACAGTCAGGACAATAGCAGCAGACATCGGGATGTTTTGCCAGTTTAATTGTTCAGCAAATGTCATCATTGTACAGCTGGTCTTTTAAAAATGTTCTTGTACAAAAACTCCCTTTCCTGATTCTTCCCTCAAAGAAGATGAAATGGAGTCTGTCGCCAGGGGTAATCTAAACGTCCCTTGCTCCAAAAGTAAATGCTCAGTGGAAGTGGAAGACTGCGGGTGTAAACCTATTAATTTGTATCATTTCAGGAGTTGAGTGTTATCATTCCAGTTCAAGTAATTAAAACATCACTCTGCCTGGATTGCTCTTTTCCCTCCCTTCGAGTTGCACGCACAGGGCTCGGTCTCCAAAGCATCAGCACATAACAAACCAATTTCCTTATATCAGCTTATATTCATATTTGATTCTGCCGCAATGCTGATGGGAGTTGGAACAAGGTCTCAATACACAGAAATCTAAATAACATTATGGCGCCTGCCGCAAACCTCATTTATAATCCAATGCCTCAGCTGAATTTGATTACTTCTTTTTTTTCCCCTCTCATGTCTTTACTCAGGGAAAACTGCACATAATAAAAGTATATCAACATGAATTTGGAGAGGATGAGCTGTCAAAGCAAAACGCTCACAAAGATACAGTCACAGTGCCTAAGCTCATCCTAATCGCAAATATGTAATAAAGTAAGTTCAACAAATTGGTGGATCTAATGAAAAGCTAAGCGAGTAAATAAATGTTCTTACTGAAACAACCAGCCATGTGATATAGTAAAAGAGGAACGCTGATGTAAGAGATATGTGTCACCTCAGGATGCTGACTTGAAGTAAAATAACAGAAATATGTAAAATAGCATGCAATATGTTTACATCATATCAGTATTCAAATGTATTAACTGCTTTCTACTGTATAATCTTCCATCTTGCCTTTAATATTAAAAGCATATTTTTCTGACTGCATAATAATGTGTATCATTTTTTTAAGCACAAAATAGCAAATACGTATATAGCCAAGAAGATGTCAACGAAGTTATTTGCTATAAGATGTAGGCCACTAGGATGTCGTTTCCAAAGGGAACATCTGGGGATGCCTTTAGTATTAGTGGCCAGTGGGTTGGGAGAGGCAGATGTGTGGACCTAAGGGACAGTTCTAAAACTTTAATAAGGCTCCTGAACAAACAGCCAGATCATGGTGCGTAAAAATAAAGTGCATAAATCCTAACTGCTTAGTAATGTTCATTGTTAGCCGGTTCTTAAACCCTGACCTTTCCTTTCCCCGTATTAAACTTGTTCCATCCATAAAATACATCTGAATATTAGTTATTATGGCTATTCTGAAAGGCATCTATCAAACCATTTTATCACTCGAGTGCATGGAACCTTTTAATAATGTAATAAATTCATTAGCATTTCAGTGGTTGTTATGAGGAAAACGTAATTGGAAAGATCAGCAGGTGAACCTGGATATTTGCTTGCACTGTGCTACTGTGTATTGTCTAAGCCTATGAGCAGACCTGTCTTTGAAGTCACTCTGAAAAACAATTCTGTCTCTTCCCTGTAGGCTGTAGACATCCTCAATATGACAGGAGCAAGCAGCAAAACCTGAGGTACAACATAATTGTCTATCCAGGCCCCAGAGTCATGGAGGATAAGTGAAACAGCTACCGGTACATTCCACCTTGTCTTGAATATAAAAAAAAAAGCGGGAACTTAATTGTTATCAAACGTCCTCCTAATGTCAACAGATGATATCTGTTTCGTAAATGTGCATGCAACAGTTTTTGACTTCTTACTTCCCAAGGGCAGGAAAATCAATTTTAATCAAAATTCCTGCAGTGCTTACCGTCCATATGTATATTCCACCACCGTGCATTGTACATCATCTTAGGTAATAAATATTGCTGTCAGCTTGCGAAAAGAAAAAAAAATTAACCTTGTTGTTTGATGATGCTTAGCAAAGCACTTTTAAACTGTAAATGCAGGGTCTTATATTTTACTGCCGATGGCCTTAAAGAGTTTGTGATATAATTGAGAACAGGAGAGGGCAGGGATACACGAACAAGAGGTCTAGCCTTGTTATTGATCAAACTCATTACTGTGTTTTATGCACCCTATATTCTTCATATGAAAATAATAACATTTTAGCCATGCCCGTAAATCAAACACTTTGGATAACAGACATCTAATGCTCATACTGACATGCTAATACTCTTCATTTTTACCACAAGATAAGGATATTCTTGTGTACTGGCATGTACACTCACCGGCCACTTTATTAGGAGCACCCATACACCTGGTGTTTTATGCAGTTCTCTAATCGGCCAATCCTTTGACAGCAGCACAGTGCATAAAATCATACAGATACAAATCAAGCACTTCAGTTAACATTCACTTCAAACATCAGAATTGGAAAAATTGTGATCTCTGTGACTTTCATTGTGGCATGGGTGTTGGTGCCAGATGTACTGGTTTGAGTATTTCAGAAACTGCTGATCTCTTGAGGTTTTCACACACAACACTCTCTAGAGTTTACACAGAATGGTGCGAAAAACAAAAAACATTGAGTAAGCGACAGTTCTGTGGGTGAAAATGCTTTGTTGATAAGAGAAGTCCGAGAAAATGGCCAGACTGGTTTGAGCTGCCAGGAGGGATATAGTAACCATGCACTAAGAGGCTCTGGTTGAAATTATGGATTCTCTGAGGTGACTGGTATAGTACTATTTTGTAAGGGGCACAGCCCTGAAGAAAATAAAACTATGCCAGTTACCAAAGAGAATCCATGATTACCAGAACCACTCAGTGCATGGTATATTTGATTAGTATTCCTCTTCAAAAAATTCCAAACTAAAAGTGTTAAGATTGAATCTCGGCATAAACTCACTGGAGGCGGCCATGTTTGTTGTTTACATCGGAGCGACCTATGACCTGCACATGTGCAATGTACCATGCTATCACCTGCCTCGCAAGGCATGATCATGATATGTAGATCTACACACATAGAAATGCTCACGGAACCACAGCTGTGATTTGAGTTGGCTGTATCGCTTGAAATTGTAACGTCAGTTCATGGTATGTCCAGGATATACCATTACTGACTCACACCATATCCATTTTTTTTTTTATGTCACGAGATAAATTGCTTAAGCAGTGTTAGAACTATTTTATATCACGTGAGCCATCCTTGGCCAATCCCTGCACGGGCATTTTTTGATGAGGGATATAACTCACAGCAACTCTTTACAACCGTGGTGAGCAGAAAAGCATGTTCTGCAACAGCAGAAGACCACACTGGGTTCCACTCCTGCCAACCAAAAACAGGAGTCTGAGAATCAAGAACAAGTTCCTATTAAAGTGGCCAGTGAGTGTACAGCTAAAATCTTTTTAGTTCAAGTCCATTTAAGTAATTCAAGTTGCATTTACAGATCCTTCATCTAGCAGAAGATGAAGATACATATTTATAGAACATATTTATTTATTTCAGTCGAAATGTTAAAGGGCTGCCTTTCTTTCAACTGGTATCACTGCACTTGGCAACAAAATCCCAACATATTAGTGAGAGTGACAGGCCTGCAATGCAATATGTGCAGAAACTCATTTGCCTCCTGCATTTGAAAACTAATCTATTTATCACAGTTGGGACATGTGATGTGAACTTGACTTGACTGCCATTTGGTGGACACAGCGTAGCAAATCAAAGGTTGTTCCATGAGAGTTCTTTCATTAAATTTTTTTCCCTTTTCTGTCTTTTTCTTTTCATGATGGAAAGCCAAGCATGTTAATACATAAAATGCCCTGAGAATATTTGCTCCAAAGGGTTATGTCCATGAATCACAATAGCCTTTTTAAAGAGAGGGGAAAGGGGTGGGGGGAAACAAATCTGCTTACTTTGAAGCTTATTGAGTAGAATGACTCACGCAAAAGACTGCAAAGCAAAAAAAAAAAAAAGTCAACGGAGAGAGAGAGAGAGAGAGAGCGAGAGAGAGAGAGAAAGGCCAGATGAAATTAGTTCCATCAGGCTTCTCTGATTGTTCTTTTTATAGTGTGACCAGCACCAGGGAAAACAGTGCCTTCTGGGAGTTTCAGAGACTGGCTTGCTGACACACACAACTCTCAATATCACTGACAAAATTGTCCAATGTGTCAGTCTTGGTCGTGACACAGTTCTTTGAAGAAAGGGGGGGAGGGATGGGAGATTTTGCCGTCGTGGCCCTTGGGTTTGAGCAAAACTGAAATTGTATGTATATACAGTCCCCTTCAAAAGTATTGGAACTGCAAGGCAAGCTCTTTTGTTTCTGCTGTATACTGAAGACATTTGGGTTTAAGATCAAAAGATAAACGTGAGGCAATAGATCAGAATTTCATTTTATTTCCTGATATTTACATCTAGATGTGTTAAACGGCTTAAAACATGCCAGCTTTCGTTTGAACCCATCACCTTTTCATGTGATCAAAAATGTGAGAACATGTGACTGACATGTGTTTCCTGTTGCCCAGGTGTGTTCTGTTAGACTGAGTGTTTAAACAGTTAATGTCTCTGAAGCAGGGCTGGAAATGAACACTTTTGTCCACCTGCCACCGTAGCTGATGGATTCCAAAATCCCCAAGTGTGGAGCTGCATGTGAAAAATAATACAGTAAGATCTGCAATATTCAAGCATCATTATTTAGGTAAATAGACCAAGTTATTTTTATATGGTAGAAAATATTGATATTCTCTTTCTCTCTCTCTCTCTCTCATGCACAGACATTGTATATACACACACACACACAACTGTGAACTGATGAAAGTTGCATTTGATGAGTTGGGCAGATTAAATAAAAAACAAAAAACTAACTGGCCTGTGTGTCTCCTCTTGGGAGGTTTTCACTCAAGACCTCTGAACCCCTGCAATGTTACGCCACATTGTTTGTTTGTTTGTTTGTTTGTTTTTGGTTGCTGCAGCATTAACCTAGGCTGCTTGCCCTGAGGTGATTCTTTTAAACCGTTGGTCGCTAGTTAGGATTCTGTGCTCAAGTTAGCATTAGTTAGCATTCAATGCGCATTAGCACCAATTAGTGCTCTATGCTCAAGTTAGTGATGGTTTGCGTTCTATGCTCATATTAGCACTGATTAGCATTCTATGCTCAAGTTAGTGTTACTTAGCGTTCTATGCTCAAGCTGCCATGTTGAATCATGAGTCTGCTTGTTTCACTTGGACACTTTAATGAGGAGACAGCCTCCTTTTTAAGGTGTCTGAGTGAAACAAGCAGTCTCGCACTTCAATCTGTGTTGTGGAATGTCACAAATAGCTCCATTACGATTGCATTTTTGTTTGTTTATGCTATTTTTATTTACCCACCACCATGGCTAGTAGGTTGAGCAAATTCACCCTCATGACACAAAATCACCTCCATTTGGCAGGTGCTAATTTCCAACCCTGCTCTGAAGGTCTACTCTTGCTTTGAGCCCTGGGTGCATTTGTGGTTACAAAGGATAAACTAACATGAAAACGAGAGCGCTGTCTGTGGGAGAAAAGAAAGACATTTTAAAGTTGAGGGAAAAAAAAGGAAAATTGATCCGAGCCATTTCACCAATTTGAAACATCTTGGAAAAAAAACATGGCCTCGCCATGCCAAGGGCCAGACCTGAGGGGATCAATTTATATCATCTCATTATCTCTAGCCGCTTTAT
>JAOANJ010000001.1:28801008-28811512 GCA_026413345.1 Ariopsis seemanni | reverse complement strand
CATTCAGATTCTGTAAAGCTGCTTTGGGACAATGTCTATTGTTAAAAGCGCTATACAAACAAACTTGACTTGACTTAAATGCTTTACTGTCTCAATGTTTTTTGAAATTTCTTACAAGAATCAAAACTGAAATGTGTTTTGAAAAAAATTAAATTCATGAGGCACAACATCAAATAATGTGCTGTTGCACTGTTTTGAGTGCAATACAGGTCAAAGATTATTTACAAATAATTATTTTCAGTTTTAATTTCAATTTCAAGACCGTCCCAATTTTTTCTGATTTGGGGTTGGACTATAGCACAAGTACATGTAACGCACAGCTGTAGATACACAAAACATTGTATGAGCTTACAGGCAGGGTTCCAAAGCTTTTTCAGCTTGAGCCCTAAAAGAGAAATCTGGTGACACCCTGGGACCCAAACTTACAAAAATACATCACGAATTGCCATAGCATCTACATTTATAAACTACTGATAAAGAACAAAACAAACCATGAATTAAAATGTATATGAAATTTACTTCATTCTAAAAGTACATCACAGCATTAATCAGTTTTGCTGAATGTTAATGTTAAGTTTCTCACCACCGCATAACAAATTTGCACTATTAATTAACACTAACAAATAATGTTAGCTAGTTGCCAACACACTCGTCACCAACTAGTAGACACTTGAAACAAACAATTCAAATGCTAATGTACACAAACGAAAACATGGTTGACTTACTTTTCTGCTGTCAAAACACCATCTATTGAAAGTCCCTTCTTTGCTCAGGAAACATTCTTTTGACTTGCCCCAATACTGAGAAAGCTTTGTTTGGAAATATGTGACCAATTCGTTCATTTTTAAGCTTTCATTACTGAGCACCTCCCCACATAAAACACACTGAGGTCTCTCCTTTCCATTTCGAATGGCTTTGGTGAAGCCAATGTTAATAATCTCTTCCTTGTATTTTCATATTGATATCATTGCATGCGATTGACAGTGAGGGAATCACAGAAGTCACTTTCAACCTCAGCCAGCAGCCAAGATCACGTTTTCGGGATGTGAAGAGAGAGAGAGAGAGAGAGAGAGAGCGAGAGAGAGAGAGAGCGCAACACACACAGCATCCGAACTGAACAGACCAGCACAGCAAAAAAATTTAAAAAAAACTTTCCTTCTATTTTAATTAGGAAAACGAATGCTCATATTATAGCATTGTTATGCATTTGACAATAAAAATGGGTTGACAACCCATTTTAGTTCAGAACCCTAAGTTTGGGATTTGGCTGGACTACAGCATGTCCTATGTATGTCCTGTGTCCTCATTTGTACAAAATGATAATACAGCAAAATAGGTAGATAGGTTATTTTACTTATTTGAAGATAAATTTCATTTTAGGTTAGAAAAATACTACAATCAGCAAATGAACACATCTGAGCATCTGGTCATGGTCTTGACATGAACTCAGCCAAGCATGGTCTTGAGCTCGTCTTAATCTTGACCTGATATCATTCCTGGCCTTGACTCAGACTCCATTGGTTATGGTCTTGGTCTTGACTCGGTTTTAGTTAAGGTTGTCTGGAACCCAACACTAGTCATATAGACATTCCTACATTTCAATTAACTTAGGGGACACACCAGAACTGTATTTATCTTCAGATTGTAAAAAGGCAGCAAACACAACCAAGACCATGGCTAGAACTCCCAGCTTTTTCCCTTAAATAATTGGCTTCAGCAAAGACAGCAATTCAGACTGAGATTTTCAAAAACAAAAAGCAAAATAGGTGATCCAAGCTTCAGCACCGTGGACAGCTCCTCACAGAGCCTCGGTGGCCAGAGCCTCAGCCTCGGAAAAAGGCGAAGTGTCTCCACACACAGCACGTTCACCTCTTTTCAGCTCTCAAACTTTTCCACTGTCAGAGCTGCAGACTATCCAGCACAGTCCGTAACAAAACGAACCTAGTGTAGCCTGAGACACTCAGCTCGGAGCTGAAGGGCCTCTAACTTCTACTGCAGAGTTAGACGAGCAGCAGAACCCACTGATTTCACAGCTCTGGCCAGGCCCAGCACACCGTGTACAGCCACGCCAATAATGGAAAGACTTTAACCACTGCTCAAGCATGAGTGGATAATCTGGTCATGGGGACACACTGTTTCAACATCGCACTTATTTATTTATTTATTTATTTAGCCCCTACCATCCAAGACAACAGAAAAAAAGAAAGCAGCAAGCCAACTCTCCTTCTCATACACATTTTTTTTTCTATTTTCTTTCTTTCTGATTCTTTTAAGGAAAAGCACTTTTAAGAAGCTTTTAGGCTCCATCAGCCTGCAGTGGCTCGCGTGTCTATGGACCATGGAAGCGCGTAAACCTCTTGATGCATTGGGAGAGTAATTGGATGTGCATGTGCAGGAAATGAAGAGCACCCCTGGTTTTTAATTACCTAGTTTAATTCTGTTTTCCTCCCATTTTTAGCCTCTTTGTGGGGAACTGCGCACCCTGCAGTCTTATTGACGGGGCAATTATATAGCATTTTGCAAAATGACTCTTCCCTGTCTTTTTTTTTTTTGCTTGATGCCTAAATACTGTAACAAAAATGTTTTGGAGAATTACCCCAATACCTGTCAGGGATAAATCTGCATAAAAATGGAGGCTTGTGTGATCTGAAGCCGAGTTGTACATGGGTAAGTCTTACCTCCTGAAATAATGACTATAAATATGCATGTGAACAGCATCGGTCGCAAGTGCTCATGGATGTTCATAATTACATTTTCGGTGACACATCTGTAAATATAATAAGCACTACTAATTTTTTGCATGTAATGCATGTAATGATTGGATGGCTGCAAATCATTTTCCAGAGGAAGGTTTCACAGCATAGGACAGACCATTGTGATCATTTCAGATTTTCTAATGAAGTGGTACCGGTATATTTCAGAAATTCTTATAAGAGATCAGAGATGTTGGTATCAGATGTTGAGATATTAACATGCTTTTGTCCTGTGTTCAGATGCATCATCTGCACTGTATCCACTGACACCACATACATTCACAGTGTTAAATCAAATCTTAACACATGACAAATATGATCTAATACCAATCCAAATCAAAAGCTACTGTCTGCTTAGTATTCAAGCTCAATGTTAACCGATGACGCAGACGAAAGTTCAGGCAGCTCACATTTTCAGGAAGTGTTAACAAAACATCATGATTTTATTTCAAGACAAAGTGTCCTTGCCTCCAAACAAATCCAATGCACCCTTCAGTTGAAGCCTCACACTCTATACCACAGCACACCAATACTAATAATAAGTGTCAGAAGCCCTTTCTGACCAAAAAGCTTGCACATCAATCACCCATGCCTCACCAAATACAATTTTCCACTAAAGTTCTCAAGAACACTGATGTCAATATATAAATCTGAATTATAGACCCACAGCCGAGATCTCTCTAGACCTGCCCCACATCACACTACTGCCTGATTGCTTCAAAGCACGGCCTCGTCGAGTTTATTTTATTGATGGGATTTCTGGAGAGGATTTATGCATTCTGTTTATTGGGTTTATTAATCATTTAAATCAAGGCAGTGTGATGTAACTTTGGATTGTTATCCTTGTGAAGGAATGCTGTTTGCTTGTTGTTGCCTTCTTTAAAATAGTGGAGCTCAAAGTGGGGTCCATGACCAGGGGTCTATGTTTTTTTTTTTTTTTACTTTGTTATATTGTTAGAAATCACAACCCATTATCCATCCAGCCATTATTGATACCACTTATTCATCAGAGTTGAGGGGAAGCTGGAGCCAATCCCAGTTGTCATTGGGCGAGAGGTGGGGTACACCATGGGCAGGTTGTCAATCAATCACAGGGCTAACACGGAGACAAATGACTATCCACACTCACATTCACACCTATGGGACAGTTTAGAGTAGCCAGTTGACCTAATCCACATGTATTTGGACTGTGGGAGGAAACCGGAGCACCCAGAGGTAACCCACTCAGGCACGGGGAGAATACTGAAACTCCACAGAGAAAGTCCCGAGTTGGCCACGAGGTTTGAACCCAGAACCTTCTTATGGTAAGGGGACAGTGCTAACTACAGCACCACTAAATTGAATAGGTTTAATCCAAACCTCAGTAAGTCAAACACAGGGCTAGTCTATGTTTTGTCTGTATCAGTGAAGGTTTCCTCCAGGTTCTCTGATTTCCTCCCACGTCATAAAAAATGTTAGTAGGTGGAATGGCTGTGCTGAATTGCCCTGAGGTGTGAATGGTGCCATGTGATGGACTGGCATCCCATTCAGAGTGTTTTCCTGCCTCGTGCCGAGTGTTGCTCAGAATCCACCATGACCCTGACCGAGATAAAGTCATTACTGATGAATGAATGAAAGTAATGTGAACTTGGACCTAATGTGTTTTGCTGGTAAAAATTTGAAGAACACAAAGCTCTCTGGCTGCAACATACACACACACACGCACACACACACACTCAAAAGTAATATTTTGGTTTTTTATAGACAGACAGACAGACAGACAGACAGACAGATAGATAGATAGATAGATAGATAGATAGATAGATAGATAGATAGATAGATAGATAGACAGATAGATAGATAGATAAAACCAAAATATTATTGTATTTGTTTAAATAATATGCCTAATATTTAAACAGTTGGATTATGTCTGTAGGTGAAATTTATTTTACAGTTAAATAGTGGTGCAGTGATTAGCACAATCACCTCACAGGAACCAGGTTCTGGGTTCGAACCTGCTGGTTGACCAGGGCCTTTCTGTGTGAAGTTTGCATTTATTCCTGGGTTTCCTCTGGATGCTCTGATGTCCACCTACAGTCCAAAGGCATGTGGATTTGGTCAACTGGCTACCATAATTGCCCATAGGTGTGAACAGGAGTGTGAATGGCTGTCTGTCTCTGTGTGAGCCCCAAAATAGAATAGCCCACTTGCACTGACATCACATTTACATTAGCAACCACCGCTACCCTTGTCCTGGGGGACATGTGAACTTTGTTCACATACTCAAGACGAGCAACATTGAAGATGTCTGACGTCTGTTGTCCGAAGGAAACTACAGCTAAAATAAAAAAAAGTCTCCTACTGGGTTACTTGGATAATATTAGTCAGAAAGAAGCAAAGGATAGATATACACGGAAATCAGAGTTTATTAGTGGTTATTAAGTGGTTACAAAGTTCCTCGAAACGATTGGAGTGATGACGTGGCCTAGCGTTACCTAGATGTTGGAATGTACCTTCTTTTTTCATGGAAGAACAGATTTTTTTAAAAATACAAAAGCAAGAAAACCTTCTTTGTGGAAAGAATTTTTCCCGACATCATCTTTTGGGAACAGAGTGTTATGAAAGCCAAGGCATTTACTCTCAAAGGACTCCAACCTATATTGTTGGTTAGATGGTATTCCCAGCCCTCCATGTCTCAACAACCCCAAGGACATTTAGTTACACAGCTATCTGCACTCCATGATTTATGCACTGATACTTCCATCCATCCATCCATTATCTGTAGCCACTTATCCTGTTCTACAGGGTTGCAGGCAAGCTAGAGCCTATCTCAGCTGACTATGGGCAAGAGGCGGGGTACACCCTGGACAAGTCGCCAGGTCATCACAGGGTGACAACCATTCACGCTCACACCTACGGTCAATTTAGAGCCACGAATTAGCCTAACCTGCATGTCTTTGGACTGTGGGGGAAAACGGAGCACCTGGAGGAAACCCACGCGGACACGGGGAGAACATGCAAACTCTGCACAGAAAGGCTTCCGCCAGCCACTGGGCTCGAACCCAGAACCTTCTTGCTGTGAGGCGACAGTGTTAAGCACTACACCACCGTGCCACCCACACTGATACTTATTATTGTTAAAATGTTAAAATGTTAAGATTAGCGATCTGTCCAGGATGTACCCTGCCTCTCACCTGTGACCCGCAATGGATAAGTGGCATAGAAAATGAAGGAATAAAAGGCTCTCTGGCTCCAACAAGTTAGAGAACCCGTGCTTTAAAGAAAAGTTCCTCAGCATCTCGATTCATCTTCTGCAACTGACTGTAGCCACTAAAAATATGACAAAACTGCTGATCAAGACTGCAATGAACTTTCTTTCGCTTGAAGTAGCGGCCAGAAGAACTCCAACAGCACGTGACCTTGCACGTTCGACGTCACTATTCGATACATTTAAATGCAGCGCATGTGCGGCTGATCTGAGGGTTTGTCACATGTGAGGTCATTCCGCAGCAGACTCGGACAGCGCATCAACATCAGTGCTCATCTGAAAACTTTCCCTGAGTATGCCGACTAAGCAGGTGCTTTTACATCCGAATGTATAGGTTTTAGGCATATTTCATGGAGAACATGTCGAATGAGAGCCATTTCCGGTCGTGGAAGATAAAAGTGGAGGCGCAGTGAAGGCGGCGGCGGCGGCGGACAGAAGGCTGCGGTGTCGGGTCCCCTACCTGCTCTACCGAATTCTCCCAGGTGAAGTTGTGCAGAGATGAGGCGAAGAGCTCCTCTTCCGACAGCCCATAGCCCTCCATGTTCTGCGACGCTGGGGACTTGTGCTGGAGAGAGTGATTGAGATGGAGAGAGATGTCTTCAGACGAGTCGCTCGGCTCGGTTCCGCTCCGCTCCGTCCTGTCTGTGGAAGCGAACGGCGGATGGAGCTCCAGCTGCTCAGCTCAGTCACGTGGGAGTCCTTCAGCGACCTGTGTCCTTATTGTCCTAGTTCCCTATTCCTGTATCCCTCATCCACTTCAGGCATTATGGAGCTCCTAAAGTCCCCAAAGGTGGCATGTTTATCTCGTGCACGCAAAATAATAACTTGTGCATAGTAGATTTAAAAAAAAAAAAAAAATCACCATTAGGACCTGCTGAAATCTCATCTCATCTCATTATCCTGTCCTGTTCAAGCTGGAGCCTGGGTGAAAGGCGCGGTACACCCTGGACAAGTCGCCAGGTCATCACAGGGCCGACACATAGACACACAACCATTCACACTCACGGTCAATTTAGAGTCACCAGTTAACCTAACCTGCATGTCTTTGGACACGGGCAGAACATGCGAACTCTACACTACCATGCTGTCGTATCCATCCATTATCTGTACCCACTTATCCTGTTCTACAGGGTCACAGGCAAGCTGGAGAGATGGCGTACACCCTAGAGAAGTCGCCAGGTCATCGCAGGGCTGACACATTCACAGCCACCAATTAGCCTAACCTGCATGTAGGGGAAACCTACTCAGACACAGGGAGAACATGCAAACTCCACACAGAAAGGCACTCGCTGGATGCTGGGCTCGAACCCAGGACCTTCTTGCTGGAAGGCGACAGTGCTAACCACTACACCACACCACACCACCATGCTGTCGTATCCATCCATCCATCCATTATCTGTAGCCACTTATCCTGTTCTACAGGGTCGCAGGCAAGCTGGAGAGATGGCGTACACCCTGGAGAAGTCGCCAGGTCATCGCAGGGCTGACACATTCACACAATTTAGAGCCAGCAATTAGCCTAACCTGCATGTGGGGGAAACTGGAGGAAACCCACTCAGACATGGGGAGAACATGCAAACTCCACACAGAAAAGCACTTGCTAGATGCTGGGCTCAAACCCAGGACCTTTTTGCTGAGAGGCAACAGTGCTAACCATTACACTACACCACCGTGCTGCCTGAGCTCCCTGTCATATCTATCCATTATCTGTAGCCACTTATCCTGTTCTACAGGTTGACTGTGGGTGGGGGGGGTACACTCTGGACAAGTCGCCAGGTTATCGCATAGCTGACACAGAGACAAACAACCATTCACATTTGTACAATTTAGAGCCACCAATTAGCCTAACCTGCATGTCTTTGGACTGTGGCAGAAACCGGAGGAAACCCACTCAGACACGGGGAGAACATGCAAACTCTGCACAGAAAGGCACTCGCCAGATGCTGGGCTCAAACCCAGGACCTTCTTGCTGGAAGGCGACAGTGCTAACCACTACACTACACCACCATGCTGCCTGAGACCTCTTTAATATCCACAGTCAGCTGGGATAGGCTCCAGCTTGCCCACAATCCTGCACAGGATAAGCAGTTATGGATAATGGATGGATGGATGGAGTGTTTACTGGGAAATACACAACTCATATTTTTCATACGAGCTACATCCAGGACATGGAGAACCAAAACTGTGACATAAATCTCTGTATGTCACTCACGAGGAAAATGATGAAATGTTTTGATAAATTTGGGTACTTTTTGTTTGTGAATGTGTCTATATAATAAAAAGAAAATCACATGCTGGCTTGAAGATATGAAGTTTATCTTCTCATGTTGGAAAACTCGTATTTTTCATACAAAAGATATCACAGATCTGAGTGACATATTGAAATAATATTGGCTGACGTTGAGTGGTATATCAGGTATATTCCATTCAGCTAGCATGATATTGAACAAGTCAAGGACGAGTAGCTGAATGGAATATATCTGATATACCACAAAAAAGTCAGCCATTATTATTATTATTATTATTATACATACACACTTTCTTCATATTGGCATTCGCTAGCTTACCCATGAGTTGGCACTGTTAGCACGGCAGTGCAGTCACCTTCCAGCTGTTGTAGCATTCAGCAGTAGTGTTAGCGAAGGCCAACGCTAGCTTACCCACAAGTTAGCATGGCAGTGCAGTCACCTTCCAGCTAGTGTAGCATCCATCAGTAGTGTTAGCGAATGCTAATAAAGCAGTGCAATCAAGAGCAAGTAGCACAGGCTAATGACTGCAAAACTAACATTTCTGTCTCCAGACTCTTCTTTAACGCTGCACGCTCACCACAGTATTTTTCACTCATACTTAAGTATTCATTTCCCTCTGTAATTTACTTAGATACTTTTAAAATCAACTTTGACAATTACACACAACAGAGCGACCTGGCAGCCAAAATTCTTTCAAAATCTTCCATTTTTAACAAAGCAAACTTGGTGGACATGTTTGTTTACAAATTGTCAGAGTCGCTCGCTAGCGCGGAAGTTTTACGTCTCTGACATGTGATGTCATGTTGTCTTGACAACCATGCGATATCGTAAACCATATTCAATGCTCATTCTCCATTGGGTAGAATGATGTAGGATCAGCAATAAGCTAACAATATTACATGCTATCAAACGAAATGAATGAAACCCGCTAGAAGGGAATAGAACACATTTTTATTTCATCGAAAAAGTGTCATGTATGTATAATAATTCCCCATATTTCCCTCCAATGATATCACTCCCAGTGTTTCCCCGCTGACTAGACGTGTGTTGTCAGAATGGTGAACCGGATCAAAATTTAAATTCTTTTGATTAATTTGCGTGTTTTTTTTTTTTTTGTTGATTTGTCCATATAATATAAAGAACATTAAACGGTGGTGCAAAGATATGAAGTTCATCTTCTCGTGTTGAAAAACTTAATTTCTTCATGCCACCTTGTAATATCCTCTAGGTATTTGGTTTACAATCTTGTTATTTTCTTTGGCGTGACGCTTTCAGGAGGTGCTTGATTAAGTTGGTTGCGTTCTATTTTGCAGTGCTACAGACACACCTCAAAACATTGGCTTTGCAGATATTACAAGTAGCTGAAGAACTTGGTGTAGCAAGCATGAAATACCTCCAAAGTACTAACCATTTGTTGTTAGCTCCCTCCATGCTGTGTTCACTCTCCTTTTAGCAAAATGTAAAGGTCTACTGGCACACTGCTGAGGTATGATGTAGTATGTGTTTGTAGATGTAAACAGAGAATAACAGAATTGATTTGAATAGATCAGCCCCCCAGATTGGCCCAACTGTCACTGATACCTGATCCAGCTATTTTAGTAAGTATCACGCAGATATCCGATACCCATATCAAATCAGTACATCTCTAACTCAAACCACACTCGGAGTTGATCTGTGCTCCATATGGCCACATCATATTTATAGTGTGACTGCAAATATGCCTCGAGGCATTGCGGAGAGCAACAAATAGGCGGCTGATCAGCTCTGTCATTGCCCTAGCTGGAAAATATGTAATCATTGCAAGACTGTTTGTTTGGAAATTGCACTGAATGCTAGGCTAATGGATAAACACGACGTTATAACAGCGAAGATGAAAGCAGCTGCTTTTCATAGCTTCATTTGTCATCTCATCTCTCATTTATTTCGTTTCTAAGTTTCCTTAGCAGACCACCTGATTAAAACATCTGAAACAGTCTGGACAGGTATACAAGATATTATTTACGGGACATTTCTGTCTGAAAATAAATGCAACAGAAGACTAGCGTCGTATATGTACATGACAGCCCTTCTCCAGCAAAGACGATGGATGAAATCCGATCACATCTGGTCAATGGAGATGCATTTAGAATGCCAGATGTGAGCAGCTACACATCTCAGGTGTCCACTGATGATCTGATCATTGCTGGGTTTCATGTGACGTCACATCCGCCTCATTAGTTATTCAAAACTTTAGCTGGTGGTCTACCAAAGCTCAG
>JAOANJ010000001.1:28227218-28237934 GCA_026413345.1 Ariopsis seemanni | reverse complement strand
TTCATTTTTCATCATCATCATCATCATCATCATCATCATCATCATTCTTCTTCTTCTTATTTTACACAGTACTCAGTACCTACGGTATAAACTTCTCACTACACTTCTGTAATTCATTCGTGGCATTTAGCAGACGCTCTTATCCAGAGTGATGTACAACATACCCAGAGCAGCCTGGGGAGCAGTTGATGGTTAGATGCCTTGCTCAAGGACACTTCAGCCATTCCCGCTGGTCCAGGGAACTGGACCGACAACCTTTTGGTCCTAAAGCTGCTTCTCTAACCATTAGGCTGACTTCCCTCAACACCTCAGAAACAACAGTCTAAGTTTCAAATACCTCAGATTCATCCCAAACTGTATACCAAATAACATACCAGTACACTAACAGTGTCTTTACTGTTAAGACACATTGCACAGTGTGAAGTACAGTATGTGCTACGAGATGCAGCCTTGCCACTCAATTATCAGATTAATCCAGATGGTCGAGAAGGGTGTAACAACCCACATTATGAAATTTTCCTCTGCGAGTAGCTTGCAATAGCTTTTATCCATCACTGAGGGTTTCAATCCCCCAAATTTTGCATGCAGTTGTTTTAACTTTGCAATAGTACAGAATGCTCACAGAGGCAGTTGCACAAATTAAACTGTGGCATTATAGCATTAAAACATAATGAGGTCCACAGCTGGTATCCATTTACTCCAAGTAGGTGGCAGTGAAGTTCATGACATTTGAAGATTATGTCATTATTATGTCTTAATAGGCTCCTCTTATGCCACACATACAGAATACGAATAATTATATGGTCTCGTTTTAAGTAGGCACATGATTCTAATTAATTTTGAAAAACCTGACTGTACATGTTGGGAAAAAGGCTATTTTTTATTTGATGACTCAGACATCAAAGAAGCGCCTTTATGTGAAAATGAAGGGTGATCACGATGATGTTCAGTGGAAGACATGCCTTCTGTGCAAAGCAAACGAACACGATTACAGAATAAAAGAAGAAAATGTGATTTATCATGCCATATACACTCCTCCATAAATCATTAAAAAACACTAGACATTCAACAAAAAAGAAAGTTGATTCCAAAGAAATCAAACAGTGTGGTAAAAAGGTCTCTGAAACTTAAATTCTGTCTTTTTTTCTTCGTTTGTTCAATGAAAATTCAGTAAAAGCGTGAGGGTAAAGGTGTGGGAGACAAATTCCCTTAGATGCTTCAGAGACACAATCTAAGCACAGTGTAAATATAAGGTGAACCCTTGTTTTTTTGCGTTTGCAATATTATGACTTATCGAAGATGCCTGATCTCTCCTGAATACTTGGGTATTTCTGTGCTCCAGTGTGGTTACAGTATATTAGAGCTAAGCAGCTAAGAGTTAAGCTCAACAATAATTTCTTCGCATCAATCATGCGTGATCATGCAATGATTACCTAACACAAATGGGTGACGAATGGATTTAGGAAGTAGCTGGACTGTTCCTTAGTGGGTCTCTCAGAGCTGTGTAAAAGAGCCAGGTCACACAGATGTCAGACCTTCCCCTGCATGTGCGTCATATGCTTTTCCCATCTGTTCACCTTCACTACGTACATGTCCATTCAAGAGTCACTGTTGCCAGTGCCAGCTGTACGGTATGGATCTGTGTTTGCTGTCACTGAGGTTTTTATGATATGCCAGGTGATAGCATTACGAAACTATGTATACTATCAGGTAACATGACTAAATATCCATAAGAAAGAGTTGCACATATTAAAGATATAAGACGAGATACTTGGTTTATCACGAAAATGGCCTTGATATGGTTGGTAAAGATGCAAAACAGCAGGTAAAAAGCCATCATACAAATTCAGACTCTTACTGTATCTTCAGGCTTGTGACTTGCAGCACCTTCACTCAAGAAATCGTCAGGGAGGTCATCACGGCGACTCAGGGTAAATTCACGGATGAAAATAGCTTCCCCATCACTAGCATCCACCCACACCTGAGAAAAGCAAGAAGTGTTATTGTAGTTTATGTTCCCTAATCATGACTTTATGTCTTGTGTAATGCTGTAAAAGCCAGTTTTATTATCTCCCATTAAAGCTTCCATGTTGTAGGATAAAGTGATTGAGATGGACGAACACTGGCAGGATTAGTTTTCTGAGGAAATGATGAAAAACAGGTAAAGAAAGCATGAACAGAGAAAGAACACGAATACTGTGTGCCTGGGAGCCATTAGGCCTTGTCAAATATTTGCCCAGTGCCAGTTATGGACTATGAAAACAATGTGAGTTCTCCATTAAAGGCTAAGATCACCGTTTTTGTCTCCCACTCCTCCAGTGTACCACAAGAACAGTGTATTATTTCTAGCATTTCATGCACATTAAAATGGATTTTCAAGCTGTTTGCTTCACTAAACGGTTTATGTTATGTGGTCAGCCCCTGCTGTGCTGGGTATCCCTTTTGCATTTGAAAAAACTTCCCGTATTAGAAGTCACACCAGGGGAGAGCTTGGACAGGGCCCATTAACAACAGCAATCATTCTCAAGGATGCACAAGCTCCAGCCTCAGCTGCTCTCCGAGGGCCATAAACGCCCCATAATGAAGGAGGTTAGTTTGTGGGCCTTGGAGGGTCAGTGCCAAGCTGCTGATGGTGGGGGCTATATGGGGGCAAGTGGGAGGCTCCTTCACATCTGCTAAGGAATGTCCGCAAAATAGAGGTCAAAGAAGCCAAAGTAAAAACAAATCAAATATGTGCTAATACTCAAAGATTAATAGTATTTGGCTAGAAGGCATCATGGGGCAGTGGTTGCTCAGTGTTGTGAAAAGCACCAGACTTTAAAACGTCACTACTACTTTGGATAAAGGCACCTGGCAGGTATAATGTAATAAATTAGCACAATAATCCATTAGGGCACAAAGAGTGGTTAATACAGGAAGTCCATTCTCAAATTGCTGTGCCAATTATTAGTTTTTGCTGTTTTAATTGTAATATTAGTGGTTTCACATTATGCAGTTATTACAGTTACCTATTAAAGGTATTTCTAGATAATGTAATCAAGACTTCTATTTAAAGAAAAAAATTATTTCTGAGATCTGCACTCAGGGTAGACTAAACATTACTGTTTAATGAAATGTCAACCAATTTGGTTGAATATCTAAATCTAAAGTAAAATTCATCATATAAAACTCACCAGTGAATTTGTGTTCATATATAGAGTTAAGGACAGGGTGGGAAATCATTTTTCGAAATTACCTTTGTATTCCTTCACAATATGATTACTATTGATTTAATCCAATTATTAGCTCTGGTACAGCAGTGTTTATTTATTACAACAGATCCATGCTCTTAGTAAAGTTAGTAAGCCTGTGCAATTTTCCACGGGAAATTAGATAACCTTGTTCCTTCATCTAGTTATACAAATCAAACCAACAGGTCTTCAGGTTGTGTCAAGACACAATTTGATGTACCGTATAGGCCGTATTCTCTGTATTTACACCTACATGCAGCAGTGAAGTCTGCAATACTGTAGCGTGACTATATTATACTAGGATATTACATCAAATATATAGATTACAATGAGGCTGCTCTTCATTAATAAATACGTGAGAAAAACCAACAGTTAATCATGTAAATTGGGATCCTGAGGCAATCAAACAAAATATCTCATGGCTGTCAATTAGGTAACTTTAACTAAGCTTCCAGGACTATAATTGTTTTCTATGCCTTTAAGGGATTGATAGTAGCATGTCTTCTTATAGGAAGAGCATTTTTATTCTTCCTGATTTATACACAGTGGGATTTCATATAGGTATCAGTGTTCCAGCTAGCTTTCCAAGAGGGTAGGGCGTCAATGATTATCATGGGCAATTTTGTGTGCATTATGATAGATGAATCTATCATGCAAAATTAGCCATACTGGGCAACCATGCAAGGTAGATTACTTTTGTAAAATAAAGTAAGCAAGAAATACTTCTTAATTAACCAGTTTAATACGATGCTCCATAGTGTGACATCCACATGCGTTCACACTTGGTGTGCCTTGAACTGTCACTCTCGTCCACGTGCATTTTTGCTCTGAGTGAGCAACACATGCTGCAAGGACTAATTACTATACACCTGTCCTGATCAGAGCGCAATCATGGTGCCCGCATATAAGGACTCTCACAACACACAGACTTTGTGAAGTATACACGCTGTACCTTGTATCTGATATTACCACGCCTTGACTGCTGGTTTGCTACTCTGTTTTCCCACTTGGTTTTCTGTTTTCCCAACCATGCATTGCCTAATCTATGAAATTATCCTGTCTTTGCCTCGCTTGACCATTGACTGTTTTCCGACTCTGCCTTTGTCTCATGTTTTGGAACTGTTTGGTAGTGTACTTTTCACTAAACTCTTTCAGCACTTACATCCATCTATCACCCATTAACATGACAGTCTGACGTTAGTACTACTAATAATAGTCATACTAATAGTGTTAATTGATCATGAATATTAGTCTGTGATATTAATGTTAGATTAGATCTACTGTAGCTTAACATGTAAATGTTAATGTTAACATTAGTGACTAGATTTTCTATAAATCAATATCTAGAGTCCAGATCTATTGGGCCTAACTTTTGATTGAATTTGTTTAGTCCTCAACTTCTAGATCTACTTACGTTCTGGTAAACAGAGATGCTAGGTTCTGTGAGCCCCTTGCTGATTTTACCAATTCTTTTTTCTTTTGCATGTTTGTAGACATTTCTGCTTTTCAGATGTACCTTGCTGCACTAACTTGTGATTGTAATAAGACAAAATGGTCAACAGAGCATGTCTGTTGTGTCTGTTGTGTGTTGTGATTGGTCAACATGCGTTACCTTCATTGCAAGTCGGCAACACTCGTTAGGGCACACTTTCTTTCTGTGGTGGAATGTATGTGCTGGGCACTTGGAAAGTTCTGGAAAATTATGAGTAGGTCGCATATAAATTTGGGCATGGCGCCCTGGTAAAATAAACTAGCTGGAACACTGGGTATAATGGTTGTACAAGGGTTATATAAATAAACCCATCAATGGATGCAAATTGCCTTGTGCTTATGGCATATATAGTATCTGTATATGGCCTCTTCTTCATCACTACGGTACATCTCCTCTGCCCTCTCCTTATATACAGGATAAGATACTTTCATGTGGCCTTGTGGATATGATATTCATTAATGATAACATTGTTCTACAGCCCATTGCATCACAGTTTCCCTAAAGCTGTCAAGCCAATTCTGGGTTTGGTCATCGTTTTGTTTCTAGTGTGTTCCCCATCTTTATTATCTCTAATGATGCTCTCCTCCCCATCACTGGTCGGTCTCTAGTTACCCCGCCTTGTCATTATTAGTCCCAGGTGTTCATTGGGTAACTGTGTGTACATATCACGTCTGCCCTAACCCTTTGCGCGACCTTTCCTTCAAATAGTTTAATGCTGGTTCAATAGTTTATTGCCTTTTTTCTATTACCCATGTTTGCTTGGAGGATTACAAGTAGTTTGGCTGGTTCATTGTTTGTTTAAAATTTAGTTCTCTTATTGCTCTTGAATCATGGATGTTCTCACCTGTGCCGTGTCTCATGTACGCCATCTCGGGCTAATAAACTAGGCTCACTCTTAGACAAAATCTCATTGCCGGTTCCTTATCGTGAACCTGTGTCCACGTTATACATTCTAACTACCGCAAAATTCCACATACATTTTGTTTTGTGTAACACTGGTGGAATCACAGCGATGCTTTCCTTTTCATGGAAGTTCTCTCAATGAGCAATGCAATGTGTACAGACCAAAAATGACAAAAACACACACAGTCGATAAGAAAATGAGGCGAGAATTATGCAAACCATTTCTTGCGACATTTTGAGTAAGTTAATAACAGACTGCTAATCTGAAATTATTTTATTTAAAAAGGCCTGTGACTCAACAGTAAGCAACATAAAGCAAGCAACCAGGGTATAAATCTGGACGGCATTTTTGCATAGATAAATTCAGAATAAATGAAAATTCCAAACATGTTCTGACTGCACATTGTACTAAAGAATGTAAAAATAAGGGATGCTTCTTTGAACATTACCTGTCTCTAGCTGTCTACATCAAAGAAGGGCATGGATGAACACAGCAAATGCTTGTCAGACACATTTACATGCAACATCAAAAGGCTTTCCTAAGCAGGCCTTCGTGTGCCAGATAATATTTTTGAAGTCATTCAGTCACCCCGCAGTACTGGGTGGGTGTTTTTTGGTAAATTGCCAAATTTCGACAGCACATAACTCCAAGGCGTTGTTGAAGTTACAGCCTACGTTTTATCACATTCTTGGCTGCAAGATCACATTCAACAACTTCCAAGTGCTGGTTTACTTATGTCCTGAATAGCCTGAACCCTCAAGCAATTACTTGCCATTGTATAAGCCATGTGAGACTGATACTCATAAACCAGGAATAGGACACAATTTTGAATTGGCCTCTGCAAAAGGCACTGGCAGGGGTACATAGGAACTGTCAACAAGACCCAGTAAAACATCAAACTGATCGGACTCCAGTCATCAGACATAAATAATGGGTAGAAGTGGAATGTTTCCCTAATATGCTTCGGAAAAAAACAAAACAAAACACAACAACCAATAAGCATTTTCCCCCAATTTACAGAAGCAATTTCGAAGCTTTTGACACCCAACTGAATTCCTGGACAAAACAAGACCTGTAGATTCAGGTTTTGTACGTTTCTTTCAGGACAAATTCTTTAGGGTCATAGACACAATCCCTCCAGTGATAAGACAGAAAAAAGGTGCCATAAAGCCTCATCCTAGGAGACTCCACAGTTTATCCATATCACACCGTCCTATCAATCACGGCACATTTAGCCAAAAGGAGAAGGCCGCCGAGTGAAACCTGGCTGAACTAAAGCCTAATGGAGAAGGGCAGCCAAGTCTTTTTTCGAACGTTTAAGACAAATTTATCAAATTCCCTTCTTAACGTCTTGCTTAAGAAAACAAGCCAGCTGTTAAAATCAGCTGTCATGGGGCCTGTACTCCCATTGGACTTAGACATTAAGTGCTGGCAGAAATCTCTTCTCTTAAGTCAACAACCCTCTCCCTGGAAGACTATGTCCTTCTGTTGTGCTTCCGTTATGTCATCATAATAAACCTTCTGTTAATGAATATTGCAAGATTATAATATTGGAAGTCACTATCAAAATTCTAAGTAATCAGTTCGAAAGAAATATTACAGCAACGCGCCTAACTGTTTGGACAACCTAGAGATATGCTTTCTTCAAACACACACTTTTCAATAAGCAGTTAAATGAAGGTTAATCATGCATATCTGTAAGCTGTGCATGAATGTACTTGTGTGTCAGCACAGACTCTTGTTTCTGGATGTATCTTAGCTTATTCGTACCATTAGAAGATCTGGAAGCTCTCCATTAGTACAAGTAGACAGAGAAGCACTTCTGTAAATCCATAAATGTAAACACTTCCAAGCTTTAAACAGAGGCAATTTTAAGGGTAGTCACTTACAGATAATAAATACTTTCCATATATAAAGCACATTAGAAGTATGTCCACTATTTCTGGAATAGAATACATTATAATACAAAACAGCTCCACTAATTGCAGCTCATACCAGATTTCAGAGACATATCAGGGCCCTTATGACTAAACTCTAGAGACGTATTGGTTTGGGACAAGGTTCCATCCGCGTAAGTCCACTGAGTACACCAACTTAGTGAGAGGACATGACATGTCCTGTTAGGACAACACAAACAGCGATGATGATGATGAATGTATATGTGTGTAACAGCGAGAGTGAGCAATGTGTGCGTCTTTCTTTGGCAGCGAGATTGAATTTCAAAGTACAAGAGTGGTGCATTGAGAGAGAGGGAAAGTGATCCCAGGTCACAGCAGGCCTACAGAAGAACACAATCAGAAATAAAAACACCAACATGATATTATAATTTGTCTATCCTGAAGGGAGGCTCGAGGTACTAGAGCAGAGGGAAATGAAAATGGGGTCCACATATTCTCAGTGCAATCCTAACCTGAGCTTCTGTTTCATCCATAGCCTCCTAAGATTAATAAGATATCTTTGACTGTTTTGATAACAGAGTGCTCTTTTCCTCCCTGCTCCTGACTGTATGAAATGAAACAGGAAGAGGTATTTGGCTAATCTCCTTCTAAAGGGATCAGTGCATGGTTTCTTTTAATGCTTGAGTGATGAGGAATTCTTGAATGATTTCCACTGATGTGCCACTTGTCTTTTGTTCAGTGTCCTTTTGTTCCTCTTTTTTTGCTTCCGAACCCCTAGTGCGTTCCCTCATGACACATCTCTTTTTCCAAGTGTTGGATCTCTTTCCTAAGGGGAAATTACTGTCACAGCACTATTTTCCATACTCATGTTGTGAGGTGACATGCTGCAATCCCATGTCATGACGTATAGGATGACTTTCCAGACACAAGCGGGGATATACAAGGCAACGGCACAAAAGCTTACCCACAATATATACTTGCGACAGAAAAAGAGCTCAAGGACACCAGAGATTAAAGCACTGATAAAGATGTGTCTCTGGAAAATGATATGGTCTTGGCTGGCTTTACATAACGTTACACCCTTTGCTGTTAAAGTTCCCCTGGTTAGAATTTGCACGTCATGCACTATGCCTGAGTAAAGCGAAGTCACAACCCTAAGAGAATTTTGCACAGGAATTCTGTGATTCCGGACATGTTTGTTTTTTGTATTTTTGCGCTTACCATGGACTTTCATGATATACCTATGCAAGCTTTAGCTTTGCTGAATGAGGAATAGAAAGCAAGTATGTAAGCTAACATAATAAACCCAGAGCATGTGGAAAGGAAGGATAAAAAAAAAAATAGAAAGGACGGAACTGTCACAGTCTTGGATAAAAAGCTAATGCTGATCTCTACAATCCTCCATCACCCTCTGCTATTTCAAAAGGTCTTAAAATAAGACATTTGTCTCCCTCTCCAGACTAACCGTCTGCGTTAGGAATAATTTATCTTTTTCTTCCCATACCTTTTATAGCACAGGCATCTCTATCTTATGGCCAAGTTATGTAAAACAAGCCTGCATGAGATCTGAGGATACCTTGCATGGTGCCAGTCTGACAAAAGTAGCCATGACAGCATTGAATCCTTTGCCTCTTATGGAAATATGAAGCCACATGATCTTGACAAAGCCTGAAGAGAGAGGTGGCAACTTGAAGTGGTTATTTAGGATGTCGATTGCTTTCCGGCCCATGACTACCTCACAGCCCATTTATCTTCTGCTGTTTAACGGTTAACATTCCTGAAAGCCTTTTGGATTGTAAACCAACTCTGCCATGCAAACCTCAAAGTGTCAGATTGTTCCCCTGCAGCCCTTACTGCTGACAGTTGTAGTAGTTGATTTAGGCGGTCATAAAATTAAACCGCTGTTTAATGCTGGTATACAGTGTATCTTTCCTAATAGGCTTGGGATCAACTTCACCCCAAATTATAGTTTAACATCACTTAAATGTAATTAGAATTGTCATCCTGAAACCTTTTAACATTCCCTAATTTGTCTTTTATTTTAAAGCAATTAATTTTCTTTTTTGAAATCTGATTTTTAGATACAGTGGCAGGGTCTGATTCATTTAATCTGATAGGTACATGAAGGCAGAGGTGTCTACACTCATTATGTAATCTTATACGGTATAGGGCTCCTTTGAAAAGCTTCTCCAAAAACCTTTTCTCCAAAATACAACTGGAAAACAATAACAACCCTAGATTAGCTTACCTTCGTTCAAGACAGTACAAAATCTGAAAGTGTAACTTTCATTTTCAATCTTACAAAGCAAGATAAAAGATATAAGTAGGATAAGTATGGCTTTCATTTAGTAAGCTTCATTGTTAGCTTCGTTGTAAAGACATCATTGTGAAGTCTTTCTGTACTTTAGAAAACAGTCATTTATCAATTAAATTTCCCCTCCAAAATGTTTCCATCCATCCATTATCGATACCACTTATCCATTAAGGTTGCGGGGGAAGCTGGAGCCAACCCCAGCTGACTTCAGGCGAGATGTGGGGTACACCTTGGGTAGGTCACCAAACTATTCCAGGGCTAACACAGAGACGATCAACCATTCACCCTCACATTCACACCTATGGGGAAATTTAGAATTGACCTAATCTGCATGTCTCTGGACTGCGGGAGGAAACTGGAGCACCCAGAGGAAACCCATACAGATACAGGGAGAACATGCAAACTCCACACAGAAATGCCCCAAGTTGGCCATGAGGTTTGAACCCAAAGAGTCTTAAGTTTGAAGGTTCTATAGGCCAAAATCACTGCTAAAAACAGACTGACCTAGAGAAAGTGCTATCTTTTCACCATTCCATCATTCCAAGTTTTAAACACACCTTTGACGTTAAAATAGCTCTTCGAAGAGCTATAAATAGATATGTGTGAACAGACTGATTTATTATTCAGTTTGTGCTTGAAGCTACAAGGAAGTTGGCAACAGAAAACTAAAGGGCTGGACCTTCACTGCAGGTACACAAAGCTGTGATGTCACTGCACGGGGCAGAACCATACGTAAGAGCTTTTGTTAAACATTCAGTTTTGAATTTCTGATGCAACTGAATAATGCAACCTAGGATTCACTACATCTCATCTCATCTCATTATCTCTAGCCGCTTTATCCTGTTCTACAGGGTCGCAGGCAAGCTGGAGCCTATCCC
>JAOANJ010000001.1:28049547-28067770 GCA_026413345.1 Ariopsis seemanni | reverse complement strand
TACGAGCACAAGCCTGTAGTCCGCCATTGTTGTTGTTATGACGCGTCTCGCGGCAGCGGCTGAGGTTAAAGGTTAGAAAGGCGGGGCTTATACGTCATCGTTTCTGAAAAAAATCCACATTCGCCGTCCAGACGACTCCAGGCTATCCGGCGTTTTAGGATTTTCCCACTCTGGGACCTGTTTTAAAAAAATACCAGTTTCACGCCTCGAAAAAGCCGGATCCGTCTGGACGCGAGACCAAAACGATAAAGTATTTATGCGGATTCGACAAAAACGTACTCGTGTCGACGGGCCCTCAGTGGGGTCAAGGGCAGGACTCTGTGGTGGCCAGTTCTTGTATGAAAATGATTCCTCATGCTTCCTGAACCACTCTTTGACAATCTGAGCCCTAATTTGATGTCCATACCATCAGGGAAGAAATAATCCATTGATGTGATGATAACCTGGTCATTCAGTACATTTGGGTCGTCAGCTGACTTCATTTATTGCCCCATAACGTTGCTGAGTCTCGACCTGACCAACTGAAGCAACCCCAGATCATAACACTGCCTCCAGGGGCTTGTACAGTGGACACTATGCATGATGGGTGCATCGCTTCACGAGCTTCCCTTCTTACCCTGACACACCCATCACTCAGGAATAGGGTGAATCTGGACTCCTCAAACCACATGACCATTTTCCACTGCTCCAGAGTCCAATCTTTATGCTCCCTAGCAAATTGAAGCCTTTTCTTCAGATTATCCTTACTAACGAGCGGGTTTCTGAAGGACACAGCTGTTTAGTCCCAATCCTGAGAGTTCCTGTCTTAGGGTGCATGTAGAAATGCTCTTACTTTCACTATTAAACATAGCCGTGAGCTCTACTGTTGATTTTCTTCTTATTATTTTACGATCCAATTTCAAGTGTTTAAGTGTTCTCCGATCACAGCCTGTCAAGATTTTTCTGTCCACATTTCTTCCATGAATTTGATGGTTCTCTACTATCCTTCCAAGTTTTAATAATGCGTTGAACAGGTATTAACCCAATTCCAGTCATTTCAGCTATCTCCTTGGTCTTTTTTTTTTTTTGCTTGATGCAGGACAGTAATTTGACCCTTCTGAAACACGGTCACGTCTTTTCCACAACCACAGGATACTTTTTCCGACATGGTTGTTAAAGAAATGTGAAGCTACTCACTGCATCAGTGGGGGTTAAAAGAATTGTTGCCAGCTGAAACACAATCACTGCATTGCAATTATCCAATCAAACGCTCTTAAGTATTTGCTTATTTAAATCCAAATGGCAACTGGTTTTTTTTTTTTTGGTTTTGGCCAGGCAGTGTACATGATGTATCCGGTTTTAATATAATTTATGAAATACTTCAGGATGCTTTACTTTCTTCATTTATTTATAAATGTACAAAAATTTCAGTTAACACTAAAACTATTATTATTATAAAACTTAAAAAGCTGAATACATTAATCTGTTTGACATGTCGTTGCTAATCTGCTTGGGTCAGCTGATTGTTGTGATTTATGGCTCTATAGAAACTACAGTGCAAACTCTCAAACAATTTCCTTGTCTCTTTTACAGGGTGACTGCTGGATATGTATGGAACTTATGTCTACCTCGTTCGACAAATTCTACAAATATGTATATTGCTCATTAGATGATGTCATTCCAGAGGAAATATTAGGCAAAATTACATTAGCGGTGAGTGTGTCTCTTCTGTGTTTAAGTGCTCTATTGCTGCCAGTGTTTTTGGGTTCTTACTTTTTTTTTTCCCCCTCATATTGATTACAGACTGTGAAAGCACTGAATCACTTGAAAGAAAACTTGAAAATAATCCACAGAGGTGAGTGTGAAGTATGTAGTATTGCAGTGAACTTCTAATACATGTTAGTAAACGAAACCAAACTCTCAATGTACATGTATCTTTCTGCTTTAAATAGGGGTTATCTTGTTAATATGATGCATCAATTCACTGGTTTGGTCATTTAAATTTAAAGAATAGCAATAAACTAGACAGGCGTGCAACAAGTCCTTGTAAGGTTAATGTGCATTGCAGTTACTGTAGAAGGAAATGGGTAAACCCTCAAATCTAGGCTTCCAAATTTTTGCCTTATTTAAAAAAAAAAAAAAAGTGCTCAAATCACCAAATAATAACCAAATGGAAATCTACGTCCTGTGCACAGCTAGGAGAGATATGTTGCACTCCACTGCACTGTGCAACGTCAGCTCCACGCTGTCACTTGTACACCAAAAAAAAAAAATCAATACCATAAATTGAACAATGCAGGGTACTTTCCGCACTTAAATATCTCCTATTCCCCTCTGAAAATGAGCAATAACTATAGAAATAGGAAGATATTGTAATATATAGGTTTAGAGTATCCTGATACTCAACCCAGAAGTGAAAATAAAGGGTTTTGCTACGTGCACTGACTGCCATTTCCAACATACATAAAACCACATTCTAGGCGCTGAACACTAGATGGTGCTGTTGCATGATTTAACCTCAATTCCGTTCCTGGCATCCTGGAATTGAAAAATGAAGGTGTACTATGAAGTGTTTTCATTTCAAATCTAGTTTTGCCTCTTAGATATTTGACAAGATTAAAAAAAACAAACAAAAAAAACCCCAGCAAATTTAATAATGTTGAAATGTTCCTAGAGCAGCCCGAGATGCCACCAGAATGCACCATTTGAAGTCTCTGATTTCAAAATTTCCTGTGGGAGCGTGCCCCCAGACCCCCGAGTCGCATCAGTAGCACCGCTCTGATATCCAGCCCTGAGACCGAGTGATGTCCATGTGCCATGTGATCCACTAGGTGGAGCTGTACTATTAGTTAACGGACCTGCTGTGAAATAAGAATACCTGATTATGTTGGCGTGTACTATGAAGCCACAGATATATTAACAGTAATCTGATCTAGTAATGAACATATATATATTTCTGAGTTGACTGAAGGTAGCGAGTCGTCTTTTGTACCGGAGTGACCTTGTAATCTGTAAAACATTGCAGACTTGTTTCTTTATTATTCCCTGTTATTACGGAGTGAGTTGATTTTGATTTGGATTTCTTTAAGCATGCTTTCTATTTACAATTTGTAGACATCAAACCCTCCAACATTCTCCTGGATAGAAATGGCAACATAAAGCTGTGCGACTTTGGGATCAGTGGACAGCTGGTTGACTCTATAGCCAAGACTAGAGATGCAGGGTGCAGACCTTACATGGCTGTGAGTCAGCACATCATCATCATCATCATCATGGTTGTCATTTTAATAAAGCTTTCTGTGATTGTAACACCATCGTTTTCATGACTGGTGTAAAATGATGTCATTTACAAATTATTGATTGGGTGTAAATAATGTCAGTAACGTTTACTACATTTTTATAAAAGTGTCCCGTAAAACTTGATTATGGCTTATTTAAAGAGGAAAACACAATGAGCTGTGCTGTTCTAGGAAAATAAACAACATTGGGGTGGTTTTATGAGCTTCCTGAGGGGTTTCATTCCTTTTGGACGACAACAATTACGTTTTTCTAATTATCGAATGACGGCGTACTATTTGCTTATTTATTGTTGTATTTAATGTCGTGTCAGCAAAGCAAGTTAGTTTCGTAATGACTTGTATGTAGCACCAGTGAACGGTTATTGCCTCACTTTCTCCACCCCTCCAAAAAAAAAAATCTTGTAGTGGAAAATTTCAAGGTCCAGCATGTACTCGTCCTTATTAATAGATTATTTCTATAGAAACGATAACATTTTAGTGACCACGTTAATATAAACGTGTGTTTTGCCTTGTAGCCAGAACTACAGTCAAAGCTGCTGTGATTGAACAGTTATTCACCGAAGGCGAGGTGAATATCGGTGAATAATAACTGAGATGAAGTCGAGGTTATTATTCACTGAACCTGAGGCAGATAATTGTTTTAGTATAAATACACAGGTGTTTGTTTAAAAAAATTAATTTATTTCAGTCTTCAAAAGCAGCATGCAAAATGTAATGCGTGCTTACTTGTCATTCATCGATGCCAAGTGACATAAAATACTTTTTGAAATAGATGAAATAAATCACAATTCCACCTTACCTTTGAGTAGCTTTAGACCAAACTTCGTAGCATCTTTAGTGCTTTTAGGAGCAGCGTTTTCTTTCATAATTTGTAATTCTTCCTCACTTACGGTGACGCAGCGATTTAGCCGCCATTTTGTCGAGTCGCTCGAGGCGATTTATCAAGAAATAATCCGAATCTCTCGACCAATCGGCGTGCATGATTTTCTGTAATCACTTCCATATTTATACTAAAGACAATTAATCTGACCAATCGGGTTGGGTTTCCCAAGAGCCTCTTAACGCTAAGAACAGCTTAACTAAGAGAGACCGTGTTCATTGTGATGCTCACTCTACCATTTAATGATGATCTTTGTGTTACGATGTTTTTGGGAAACCCACCCCCAGATTTGAGAATTCCGTAGTGCTGTGGTGTAAACAGCTGGATGAGTGGAATCTGTTGCGTTATTTCAGAGCTTGCCTATAAAAGTGCTCGGACATTCAATTGAGGTCGATAAAATGTCATTTTCTTGCCGAGGACAACATTGCAGCATCTGTTTTTCTTGTTATTTTTCTCCTACAGCCTGAAAGGATAGACCCCAGTGCTTCTAGGCAAGGCTACGACGTTCGCTCAGATGTTTGGAGTTTGGGAATTACGCTGGTACGTGATGACGACGAACCTACTGACTGCGTTTCATGTTGTTAAAGGATTGAGTTTAATGCGCAAAATAAATCTAATATTGTCATCTTAACTGCTGCATGATTCATTTTTTTTCTCCTCCTCCTCCTTCAGTACGAGCTGGCCACCGGCCGCTTCCCATACCCCAAGTGGAACAGTGTGTTCGATCAGCTGACCCAGGTGGTGAAGGGAGACCCTCCTCAACTAAGCAACTCTGAGGAGAGACAGTTTTCTCCCAAATTCATCAACTTTGTCAATCTCTGGTGAGTTTCACAGATTTCCATGTTGTTTTCAGGTTACAGAAATATAATACCGTGATTTATAAAAAGTACATATTTATAAAAGACACTTTGTTTTCCCAGCCTTACAAAGGACGAGTCGAAAAGGCCAAAGTACAGGGAGCTTCTGGTAAATATGTCTTCTGGGCATATCTGTTCACTGATTTGCAGAAAATAATGGCTAAATATTTCTGGCATTTAACCAGATATTTACATGTGTATATATTCTATCTATATTCACTGGATATGAGCAATCACACGCTCTGATTGGCTACTCTACTACTAGGCTATCAGCTCATATACCGTGAGTAGATAAAAACAAAATGGCGGAGTGTGTTGCTGAATCAACCGAGGACGAAATAAAAACTCTACTCGAAAACAAAACCCCCCAAAATAAAAAAAGCAACAAAATATGGAATGACAGTATTTGATGGTAAGAATGCATCTTTTTTTATTTTTCAAGAATTATTATTATACCATTTTTCACAAATTGCTACTGTCATTTCGCGGGTTTGTTTACATTCTAAGTGGAAATGATTTTGTCAGACGTTTTGTATAAAGTTTTTATTTATTGAATTTGGAAAAATAAATAAATAAAAATGCTCTGATTCTCAAAATTCAGTGAATGTGGATAGAATTAAACAGTTATTCCACTCAATCTCATCGTATATGGCTTATAGCCAATTTGGCACTACGCGCCTCGTCAGCCATCAGCTCATGTACGACTCGATTTCGTGGAATAACTGTTAACCATTTCAGATTAATGCACATTTATACATCACGTCAATGATCATGCCTCATCTATTGTTTGTGCATAATAGCAATCCTTTAAGAGCATGCAAGCTTGAATGTAAGACAAATGAACACATATTTAAGCCTTAAACACATAAAATGTCATTTCAGATTTAAAAATGACTTAAGGATTAACAGACACGTGATTTGCATAAAGAAATACTGTATGCAAATCAACTTTGTGTTGTCTTGCTCTCTGGATTTTATTTTGCCAGCTATAAAATTCAAATCTAATTTAAACTGACCATGGGTTTCCACATGTATATTCCTTATTGTTGCATTGCTAATAAAGTTCAAATGGCTCTCTAACAGTTGATACTCTAGATGCTTCATTTAAATTGGCAAACATGAAGCCCATGTTCTATTCTGCCTTTAGGCATGTGAAATTGTGTATGCTAATTTAACTCTGATGTGCGAGACATGGCTCAAAACTAACGAACAAAGTTATTTTACTTTCTCAACTTGCAGAAAAAGATGAGCTCAAGGAGGAAGGTTTGGTCATTTTTATGCTTACCTTGCTGATTAAGACAGGCAGCAAACAGACCAAAAAAAAAAAAAACAAGCATGCAGAACAAGTTATTAATCCCTTCACTGCAAAACAGCCAACACGAGCAACTTGCATTTAGCCGACAAGCATCCCAACCTCTATAAAGGCACAGCAGGTTATACTTGTACACTCTGCTACATCTGCAATTATGAAAATGTTTTATTGTAAGTTGAAATGCTTTACTTTAAATATATAACTGCTGTATTGTAAGGTGACTCATGAAGCTTTCAACACTGCCTTCACTTCCTTTGTGAATTGTCATCACAATTTTAATCATCTGATTTTTATGGAGCATGATAAAATATTGGTGTTAACAAAAGACATGTTCAACATGCAAAACCTCAAACTGAGCTTCTTAATGGTATTTCCACACTGGGTACTGTGCACCCTCTCCCATGCCTTTACTTGTCATTTGAAGGCTCTATTTTAAGCCTCACAATGATCCACTTTTTGGTTGTACATTATTGGAATATAACTAACATTTTTGTGCATGCTTTTAAGAGAATGGATGCTATTTACTCTCAGACAGCAGCGACTTGCCCTCCATGTCATGACTGATCAGTGTTCAGAATACAAATGAAATAAAACGAAACCATGTTTTATCATATTTAGTTACTTATTTGTTTTATCAAACTCATAAAAAGATTGTTTCTGTCTTCATGAAAAAAAAGTAAATGTAATTTAGCCTTAACAATCTGAATTTTGGCTGTTCAAAGTCTTCAGCTGTAGTGCAATAGCACTATCTGTATTCATATCTCCAAACATCCATATTTACACATTTTATTTTAATACATGAATATGAAACCTACCACTTTGTCCATGGAAACAGTGGAAAAGACATAGAAAAAAAAACAGCTGTAGAAATACTAGCACTGTGTGGGGCTTTTCCTTTTTTATAATACATTTTTTTTAATTTAATTTTTTTGGCCATACTATTGTTTCTGTATCAAGAATCGTAGTATTACATATGGTATCATAGTAATAGTTAAACTTTTGGTATTGTGACAACCCTATACTAGCCTGTGCAATACAGGAAATCAAACCACAGTGCAGCTGCCATGAAAGAACATGATAGATGTGAAGATGTGTAAAATGCTTTGGTGTATGTCTATGTATGTGGGTGTCCATCTTTTGCAGTCATGCATCTGATTGTCCTCAGACGTTCAGGGTTTATCCACTTTTTTGATTTTTTTTTATACTACATCCCTGATAGAAATGCACCCAATTATTTGTTCCAGGTTTCTGGCAAAGCATCAGACTGAATACTGTGGTGTGGGAGAGACTCTGAACTCTGAACTGCACTTCCTGCAATACTGAAAATGAAATCATGAAGAGAGAAAGAGAGAAGAGAAAGAGGGTTATAGTGTCAGATGTGGACTGGCTGTGAGTCTTTATGCACTGGCAGTGTGGGGGTGTGTGGTCATAGATGGACCATAATGCAATGTGTTTGTGTGTCTGTGTCTGAGAGAAAGGGAAGCATGTGACTCATTGGCCAGTATTAATCTGTTCCTGTAAATGATCTGACTGGCACTCTCCTCACCTATAAGCGCCGGCTGTCAGAGCGATAAGGGCATGAGCCTCAGTAGGGATGTCTCTCCTTTACTCTTCGTCTCTCTCCTTCCTCTGAGAGATCCAGATAAAGCCCATGTGCAGTGGGCCTCCACACCACACCAGCCTCAAAAAAAAAAAAACCATTATGAGCCTGTCAAAGTCACTGCTGCTGCAGGTCTTCTCCACACACACACGTGCAGGTGCCAAGGACATTCCTAGTGCGTGAGAGCCCACACACACGAACACATTTCTCCCTTTCATTTCTCCCCTTTTTCAATTTCACAAACAGAGACTCATGGACACATACCTTCATATTAAATAGACTGGATTTTCTGCACCAATTAAGCACTAGCACTCTATCCTACACAGGCAGCCACATCTTTTATGGTTCTATCTCTCACACTGGCAGGCAATATACCTGTATAATCACACTGACAGAAATTAGTCAAATCACAAAGCCAACAGTTTTAATTACTCCATTGTGTCTGCGCACCCCATCATCAAGTGTAAATTAGGCATTAGATTCAGCCACCATGCAGTAAAACAGAATAGCTGTGGGTCTCAAATGCACACAACAACTGACAAAGAGCTGTATTAGGTAGCTTATATAATATATATAATGTGTGTGTGCGTGCGTGTATATAACAGCTATTCCACAAAATCGAGCCGTACATGAGCGGATAAGCCATGCATGATGAGATTGAGAGGAATAACTGTTTTATTCTATCCACATTCATTGGATTTTGAGAAACAGAGTATTTTTATTTTTTGCAGATTTGATAAATAAAAACTTCATACAAAATGTCCGACAAAATCATTTCTGCTTAGAATGTAAACAAACCGGTGAAATGACAGTAGCAATTTGTGAAAAATGCTGTAATAATAATTCTTGAAAAATAAAAAATATATATGTTCTTACCATCAAATACTTTTATTCCATATTTTGTTGCTTTTTTTGTATTTTCGGAGTTTTGTTTGCGAGTAGAGTTTTTATTTTGTCCTCGGTTGGTTCGGCAACACGCTTCGCCATTTTGTTTTTCTCTGTTCACGGTATATGAGCTGATAGCCTAGTAGTAGAGTAGCCAATCAGAGCGCGTGATTGACTCATATCCAGTGAATGTGGATAGAATAAAGTATAGTCTTTAGCCATACATTGAGCATTTGTCTAAAATCCCATTACTTAATATCTAAGAGCAGAGGAATAAATAAAAAAAATACTGAAAAGTCAGCAACAGTATTGTCATAGTTACATGTAACAATAAAATGAAATAGAATATTGATGTGTTTAGTAACAGTAAGTTATGTTGCCAGCAGAAGCACAAATGCGCATTCATTTATGTATTTTGCTCTAAACTTTTATTTACTTATTACTTGAAACCATGCTGCATTGTTTCTTTGCTCCTACCCTAATGTGTATTCATCACATTTTGTAATTATAGGCATTCATAAAACATCATCTTATTAGACGTCAGAATCTTGGACAAAGGCTTCATGATGGTTTTGCTGTCATGCATTGCTGAGTTTGTATGTTTTGTATCGTAGCAACTGGATGGAGGCAGACTCTTGGATGGCTGTTGGAACTGCCTCGCATTCAATGAATGGGCAATATTATCAGAGTCCATAAGATCTCTTTGTGTGTTTGACAGCTTCTTGTCATTTTCATGGGGGTGTGGATTTGTGAAGTTGCAGCAGGAGGGCCCTGTGAAAGACTGGCATTGCTAACACATGTCACTTTAATGCCAGGCCAAATCAAAAGGGCATCAGTGTAGTGCGATAAATCAGACACTGGTGATTACTTGTTTAGTTCGACAGTTTTTAGTTAAGGGCAAAAATGGTGGATTTGTAGACGACTCTGACTGGTTAGTGAGCATTTCCTCGGTCAGTGTTTGCAGCTGTCACTGACTGCATGAATGAGAAATACATTGTTTCTGATACTGTAAGGGTTTGGCATGTATTTGTTAACCTCCCAGGATCCATCAGCAGGTCCTGTTACACATTCCTCACTTGCACGACTGCTTTTTCTATTAGTTTCACTGTAGTTGCTAATTAATTCAGTGGAATTACTGAATACTATTATTCAAAAGTGCATAACAGAATAATAACATATGGGTTAACGTATTGTTTTCTACAGTAGATTATCACAACTGGGAGTATTATAAGGAGGCAGCTGTTTTGTGATGTGCTAGATGAAGTGTTTATTGAAACTATTTACACTGGCTTTAGTGAACAGCTAAAAAATAATAAGCGTGGTAATACATCCCACATTTAGCTACCAGTGCAGTGTGTCTTCGTGTCAGTGCTGCAAACATAAATAGTTATGTTGGCCGAACTAACAGAGGAGCGTGTAGCAGGAACGTGGTGAAGTTTGAAGTTTAGAAGAATGTTCAGATTGAACATGTTTAACTTTATTTTAAGACCCTACAACCACAATAATACATGAACTTAGCATTGAAATATGGGACCTGTTTATTAACTATCCTTGGTCCCTGTAGGATAAGACCAACTAGATTCCTTTTGGCAACACAGCCAGCAGCTATAGACAGAGTACCAGACTCACTCTGACATCGCTGGGCTGTCTGTTGGCGGTGTCCGCTTGATCCATTGCACTTGTGGCGCCTTGTGTCAAGTGTAGAGGGAGGTGGAGGGTGTGGGGTGATGGCTGAGATGCTAGAGCAGCTGTCTGAGCCAATCTGCGTGCATTAGAATCGAATGGCTTAAGAATACAGTCATCCGCTCAGATAATGTTCAATTGCATGATTAAACAGAAGAAGATTAGTTTTCAAATATTCAGAGCCTTGTGATACAATTGTTTGTACTGAGTTTGTCGAATCTTAATGGAGAAATAATATTTTTAAAGAAAATATGGAATGAAAACAGCCAGTCTGTAATTGCTGATTTCAAGATTGTTTAGGAGAAAAATAAATGCTATAAGACTGATTTTTTTTCCTAGACTAGAACAAGAGACAGCATGTAACAGCCAGGAATGCTTGGCCTTGGTGCATCCTTCCCCTGTGGTCCCTAATCAAAGAGGATATTGAAACTACCATTTCAGTTTGAAAGGAGTTATGGTAAAGAGGTCTTAGCAGGTCTACAGGATGCAGCACATTCATGGCTGATAAACCACTCTGATTAATGACACTGGCATTGTAATGCTTTTTATTGGATCTGCACGAAGTGTCACATGGAGCCAGATTTGTGCCATGATGAATAAATGTGAAATGGGAGATAACAGTCGTGAATATTACTATGCCATTTCAAACCTTGCTCTGAGATCCTCAGAGACCTAAACACATCCAAGCAGAAGAATATGCTCCAATGGCCACACCATCTTTAGCCAAATGAAGCATGTGTTTGGCTGACTCACTGGACCTGCGCTAACAAAAGACATTTTTAAAAAAAAAAGTGTTCAGGAAAAGAAATCAACTATCAGTGCTCATTTTTCCTAATCACACATTGTGCTGTAGCAACAACCCATGCTCCTGGCTATCAGTCTAACCGTACCAGAGAAGTAGCATTTAATCATTTCACCTATTCTAGACTCTGAGACAAGCACAGCTGTGGAAAGTGCCTAGTTAGCCTCTCTCTACTTGGAATAATGGCGATAATGTTACAATAAGTATGCTAGTGATAGGTACTATGAGATCTAATATGCACTTTATAGATTTTCAGAAGATAACTATGTATGATCCAGGGATTTTGCCCAAGAATGTTTGGATTTGGTCCAAAAGCAGGTGTTTCTCTTGGCAGCCAAGCACCAGAAATCAAGTTATACAGCCGGTGCCACTGACTGAATCCAGCTCTGAAACGTGCACCATTCTCTTTTGTCACACTGTACATTTGTTAAATGTTTGGCTTAGTGTGACTCTACTGACTGACAAGCGTTGATACAGCCATGTATCATCTCCCTGTCAATGCTTGACTGTACACTGTACTTTTAATGTCAAGGGCAGCAAAGTCTGTTCATCTGAATGTAATTAATTAACCCTGATGACTTGGCTTTTAATGCAATAGTTGCAACAAGTTGATATGAAACATTGATAAATCTAAGTGTAAACAGAAATTGTAGACATGCATGCTGTGTGCGTGCGTGCGTGCGTGCATGTGTGTGTGCATGCATGCATGCGTGTGTTCACTTGCATGCTTCTGATTTAAAGTAATGACAAAGTGCACAGTCTGACCAACACAGACAGCGGTCCCAAGGTGAATGGCGCAAATGTTATTTAGGGGTATCAAATTTACACTCATCTCCTGGTTTGTTACACAACCTTCTAAATTAAGCCTTGCACAGCTGAGTGATTCTGCTAAAGGACAAATGTGGGGCAGTCACACACACACACACACACACACACACACACGTTTTGTAGGGTTTTTCCATTGGTTTTTGTGGTACTCTTGCTTACTGATGTTATGCCTACCCCAACCCTAACTATAACTTCAGTAACCAAAAGGAAATCATTTGGCTTTTTTTTTTTTTTTTAAATGGAATTTTCCTCATGGTGACCAGCCAAGTGTTCTCATAAGGTTAAAGCTTATATTTCTGTTCCATGTATTTTTATCATTCTGGGCAAAAATGGTCATGGTCTGAACCATGCGTACAGCTTTTTCTCCAGTGCATACATTACATTTGTAATTACCTTTTATTCTATCTACATTCACTGGAAATGAGCAATTGCATGCTCTGATTGGCTACTCTACTACTAGGCTATCAGCTCATATACCATGAGTAGAGAAAAGCAAAATGGTGGAGCGTGTTGCTGAACCAGCCATGGATGAAATAAAACTCTACTTGAAAACAAAACCCCAAAAAGTTAAAAAAAGCAACAAAATATGGAATGAAAGTATTTGATGAGAACATATCTTTTTTTTATTTTTCAAGAATTAATATTATAGCATTTTTCATTAACTGCTACTGTCATTTCGCCAGTTTGTTTACATTCTTCATCTTTAAGTGTTAAAATTTGTTGAAATTTTTTTTAGACTGGTTCAAAAGCTAAAATGCTCTGTTTCTCAAAATCCAGTGAATGTGGATAGAATAAAACTGTTATTCCACTCAATCTTGTTGCATATGGCTTATAGCTATCAGCTCACGTACGACTCGATTTCATGGAATAACTCTTAATTAGCTTTTATTTTAAAAGAATAATGCTATTATGGAGTGAAAATTTGTTTCTAAAAACACGGTTGTTGTAAACTTTATCATTGTAATGTTGTATAGAAATATTCGCACAATAAGCATAATAATAAAGTAAAAATATAGTTATTACAGTGAAACTGATAGGAAATGTATATAGTTCTGACAGTGAGGAATGTAAGTATGGACCTGGTGGAGAATCCTGAGAGCTTAAGAGGCTGTAGCTGTTTCAGGTCTGTACTATGATCTGTTTGCATTTAAAATAGTTTTTTAATACAATATACTAATGACATAAAATGCACAGTTCACCATTGATGCTTAGCAATACAACTTAACTGACTATTAAAAATGGCACTGGAAACATCATCGGTTATTCAGGCATTGGAATTATATAAACCGTTATGTTAATACCGACTCCTATATAAGGGTCAATCTTTATCGTGAGCACAACGCTCTATTGTATCAATACTTAATCTAATTCATGTTTAAAAAGAACGCACATGTAAAGAACCCACAGCATGTTTAAGGTTCCAAGTAGGAATTGCTTCAGGTCAGGCTTCGGAATAAAACAGAACATAAATCCATCAACAAAATGATTCCTGAAATGAACAATATGTTGTCTGAGGTTAAAGCTAATTTAATATCAAATACACAATTGTTAATATTGAATTATAGTAATAGAACGTTAGGAAGAGAGAAGGATGCTGTTACTTGCATGCATTGTATACATAAAATAACATCCAAGACTCTGAGACCATTTTGAAAATGCAGGATCATATAATTTGTAATTATTTTTTATGTATTAAATTAGTCAAGTCAACTTTATTGTCAAATATCCTATACATGCTCGACATACAGCACAGATTAAATTTCAGTCCTCTCTGACCCACGGTGCAAACAGGCAATGCAATAAATAAAAATAGAACAACTGAAATAAACAATATAAACAGTATAAACACTCTAGATAAGAAATAGACATAGACTAACACACACGCACATACATACACATATACGTACACACACATACACACACACACATATATAAATTAGAAAGGAATACAAAATAGAAACCCTTTCACTACTGGGTCACAGACTTTTGATCCCCATTGGGTATGATGTGCATGTTTGTACATGTTGTAAAACTAACTAACATAATCATGGGCAAGTTTTTAAAAAATGCTTTCGCTTACTTTTACTTAAGTGAAAGTACACAATTCGCTTTAGGTCTAAAGGTTAGAGATGCAGCCGTGGGCCCAAAGGGTTGCTGGTTCGATTCCCTGGACCAGCAGAAAAAATGTGAGGGGAGTTGAGTGACTGAACAGCACTTTCCCCTCCCTCTGTATCATGGTTAAAGTGCCCTTGAGCAAGGCACCCAACCCCCATCTGCTCCCTGGGTGCTGTAACATAGCTGCCCACTGATCTAGGTGTGTGTGTGTGTGTGTGCACACGCTTGCATGCTTATTGCTCACTTGTGTGCACATGCGTGTGTTCACTGCTTCAGATGGGTTAAATGCAGAGAAGGAATTTTGTTGTGTACATGTGACAAAAAAAGTCTTCTAAAAAAAAAAGTAAAAACATTGATTAGGAAAGCTCCATATGCAGTAGCAAACCATGCACCTTTTCTAGCATCCTGTCCTTAACAGCTGTCATGCCGTGTTATGTAGTTTCAAGGCTTGACATGCATAGCAACAAATACATTGTCTCAGATGTCATGATCCAGGTGACAGAATAGGCTATGAAGCACAAAGGAGAGAGTAAAATGGGGATTGGGTAGCAAGAAGTAACAAAAGCTTCACTCATTATCAGAAACCGTGAGCTCATAGCTCTCAATTTTATTGTTTCCCAAATAAAACCCCCATGTTGGAGCTCTAAACTCAGATCCTGTGAAATTCTGCATTCAGCAGGCAACATGTAGTGATCAAGTATCACATGCTACCACAACACACTCTTTGGTACGTCGTTGAAAACCACAGTGCTGTGCAAAAAAGAAAGAATGTTGTGGTACAACACACCATTTGCTGTATTCTGTTTTCTAGACAGACGTGATTAACTTTAAATAGCGGTGGAAGTTGTTCTTTCAGGATGATCAGAGATCAGCATGCAGTTTCCCTCTTTAGAGTTAACATTAGATTTTGAGAAATAAGGCTCTTTCTACTGTTCTGGGGAGTATGTTAATATATTTGGCCATTATAATAGACAACTTTAAACCAATTATTATTGCATTCCTGTTCACGATAAAAATGTATGCCAACATTATGTCTGAGAATTGCACTGTTTAACTTATTGGCAAGTGGTATAACATTAAAGTGTGGTCCATTCATTTATCTTATGCTAAACCTCATATAAATAGGAGCCATTACTACGTGATATGCCTAGCTAAGGCCTATTGGAAATAATTTTTATTTTTTTTTTACAGCTTTATTGGCCTTCAAACAGCAAAACTACAAATTTACAAGACATCCAAATCAAACAAAACCATGGGGGGGAAAGAACGTCCAAAAGGGTAGGCATGAATAGGACCTAGAGGCTCATGCAAAGCGCCTCCTTACTAATGCATTAAAAATCTCGAAGAACTTAGACAAAAGAAAAACACAAGTAAAATCTATTGTTGCCAATGGCAACCACAATTACGACAGAGGCTCCACAAGCAAGGCCTATCATTATCAAGAATATTAATTAACTGATTCTTGTACACATTAGTAACAAAAATGTCTCTAAAATGTCTCTTTTTTTTAATCTTGGGCATGTCTTCCTTTGCATTTTGTTGTAGATTCTGTATTGACTGTTTAATCAAGAACTACTGCTCTTACTAACAAGCGAATGAACTGCTACTGCTGCTGCTAACAAGCTAAAGAACCACTGCTGCTGCTAACAAGACAGAGACCTTCTTGAAATTCAACAATGGGAAAATATGATAACGCGACAGGTTTAATGCCGATTAAAAAGTAACTTGTGAAACTCCGGTTCAGAGAATTGGAAAGGATTTGTTGCTTCCGATGAAGTGCTGTATTTGTTTTGTATCTGCTCATTTTAATTTGCATAGCTGGCTTTAAAACTTGGACTTCCTTTATAGTGAACCACAAATCAGAAGCACTTCTGTAATTTTTGCAACAAGTTGGGAGAGCAGGGATATGAAAACGAAGAGATGGTTATGCGGTAAACAGAGTTGGTTATGGCTTTTCAACTCTCCGTGTTTTTTGCCATTTTACTTCTTTCTAGTTGTCATCTACAAGAGTTAAAATGTGGCTCCAGTTATATAAGCACTTATGGAAATGGTCTGGAGAGCTTTTCATTTCATGCATCCACTATATGGGCTGAAAATCAGCGTTTTTGGTTTTGGTCAGTGAAATCTTGGCTTGTTCATCTACGTTTCTCTAATGAGTTTATTGTTCCTGCCCTATTGTTTCTAAAATGTGGGTTTGTTCACAAAATAGCCGTAAAAAGAAAGTGTCACAAGTGCCCTTGTGCATACTATGCTAATTCTACTACAACATTCCATGTTTTGTTGGAAGGTGATTTAGTCTTCAAACTCAACCCTGGTCCAACAGACTTTCAATTTAACACTATTGTTACTACAAATTTTCGATCACAAAGGTTGCATTCTTTGAACACATGTAACGCCGCTTGTCTCATAAATGTGAACATCAAGAAGACAACTCCACATTTCTCTTCATTCATACGATTTGGGACATGGAATGCTCATTTGTTGAGTAAAAAATCTGCTGCAATTTGTGATCTTATAATATCCAAACACTTGGACATCCTAACCATCACAGAGTCCTGGCTGTCTGTTGATCACCATGGCAATAACATAATTGCTGAGATTCTCAATAGTTTAAAGGACTATGATTTTCATCATGTTCCTCATGTCAATCGAGCTGGAGGTGGTGTAGCCATTTTTCTGTGTAAGGGGTTTAAAGTATTCAAGAATGTGTGCCAGTCATTTTTAATCGATGGAATATATGGACATAACTATCAGTCATCGAAATTCATCTGTTAGGCTTATTACCATCTACAGACCTCCTCAATCCAAAAAGAATTGTGCTACGCCCATTACCTTTGCTCATGAATTCTCTACGCATCTAGAGAGTATATCACTGTCAAATGGGTACCTCTTGTTGAATGGGGATTTTAATTTTCATATGGAACTGCCTGATGATCACAGTGCAGCGATGCTCAAGGACATTTTAGAATCTTTTGGTTTGAAACAGCAAGTTACAATTCCTACTCATCGCTGTGGTCACACATTAGATCTTCTTATTGACAGACAAGATGATGTTATATCTAACTTATCAACAGTGTCTGATTTACCATCTGATCATCATGCTGTCCTCTGCTCTACTGCATTTGAGAGACCAAATGTATCAAAAGGTACAATTCAGGTACAGAAAGCTCAAGACCATCGACATAGAGGCCTTAAAAGAAGATATCCTTAAGTCGACACTATGTTCAAATACTACCTGTACTGATGTTAATGAGCTCACAGATTTGTACAACAATGATTTACAAGAGCTTATGAACATCCATGCGCCAGAAATGGTCAGATCAGTAACTTTACATCCAAATGCACCATGGTATAATGACTGAGATCTCTTACACGACTAAAACATCAACGCGAACGGAAATATCGTTCTTCAGGTCTTGAGGTGCATCGCCAAATGTATAGGGACACTTGTCAAGAGTATACAGCTGCACTGAACTCTGCTAAAACAGATTATACTACCTTGATTAAGGATGCTGATCAAAATAAGCTGTTCAGTGTTCTTGATAATCTGTTTAAAGTCAAGTCAATTCCTCCATTACCAACATATGAATCTCCACTGTTACTTGCCAATGATTTTAATGACTTCTTGTCCAAGGTCCAAATACTGAGGGAGGGTCTGCGGATGTCAGGTTTGAAATCATTAAATATTACCATCAAGTTCATTACAGTGCCATTCCTCATTATCCATATTTAACAATGTCTCAAACAACAAATGTTATAGATCTCATAACAAAGTCGAAACCTAAATCATCCTCTCTTGATCCGGTACCAACCAGTATCGTTAAAAGACTGGCTGATGTTATAGCGGACCCAGTTGCAAGAATTATCAATGCATCCAAAGTCCAAAGACATGCAGTTAGGTTAACATTGGGCGGCCTTGGGCTGAAGGGCCCTTGAGCAAGGTACCTAACCCCTGACTGCTCCCTGGGCGCTCTAGTGTGGCT
>JAOANJ010000001.1:26871397-26882985 GCA_026413345.1 Ariopsis seemanni | reverse complement strand
GACCTCGGCCTTGAATACTGACCTCGGCCCAGAGGGCCTCGCTCAGTACTTTCAAGACCTCAGTCACAGTATTTCACGATACGGACCTCCCAGCTGGTAAATAACATATAATTATTCCATCGAAAAAGTGTCCTGTATGTATAATAATTCCTGATAATTCACTCCGATGACATCACTCCCAGTGTTTTCCCGCTGACTGGATGCACGTTGTCAAAATGGCAAACCAGTTCAAAATTAAAATTCTTTTGATTAACCTGCATATTTTTGTGGCTGTCCATGTAATATAAAGAACATTACATGGTGGTGCGAAGATATGAAGTTTATCTTCTCGCATTGAAAATATTTCCACTTGTTTGCTTCACTCACTCGTGAAATATACATTGACCACTCGAAGATAAACTTCATATTTTCGCACAAATGTGTAATATCCTCTGTCTCTCTCTCATATGATATTCATGTTTTGGCTGCCGCTTCTCACCGGAGCTTTTCATTTTTCCTTTCTTCCTTTCTTTTTCTTTTATGTCTGTGTAGTTTGATGTTTGTTTTTTGTTTGAGTGTTTTGTCCATCGGTTGTGGCATAGCTCTGGACCCAGTTTTTGATGTCAGTTCCCTCCAGACCTTGGTGCTCCTTGCTATGGACTGCAGTGAGCTCGTTGCTCTTTTTAACACTAGGGTTGTCTTGCACTCTGTGTGGCAGTGCTTTTGTGCTTGGCACAGTGTTCAGAGCGATGTTGCCCGGTGGCATCGCAGCGGCTGTGCAGGCGGTGTGGGATTTATCTTCGTGCGCCTGGTGGGACTGTGGTAGCTACGCCATTGGAATTACATCCTGATCCTCTCTTGGTGGACTCTTCTTTTTTTTTTTCCCCTTAATTGTAAAGTGACCTTGGGTGTGAGAAAGGCGCTATATAAATTGAACTGATATATAAGGTCAAACCTGTCATATATCCATGTCCTTATATGGACATTTGGTCCCCACCATGATAGAGAACATCTGTCCCATTCCCACCACACACACATATACACAGAGGTTTATATTTACAGCCATTTCAAAATTGGTGTTGTAGTTCTTTCTTCTTATTTTATAACTAAAATGCTCAATAAAATGTATATTAATGACCTCCCAACTGCAGAATTTTTTTCTCTCGCCATTTCAGCTGCATACCCAGCGGCTCTATCATGCTTCATTAACTATCTGTAATGCTTTGCATGTAACCTTTTCCCAACGTTTGAAAGACTGTTTCAGGCACATTGCAGCCATGATTGATGTATTAGTTACTCAAAGTAGGTTATGCTTGGGGCAGCCAGTGTGCAAAATTACACAAGTGAATGCCAGCTGGATAATTTCTTCTATTTTCTGCAAAAGTGATTACTTAATATTGAAATTGTGATAATTAAAAAAAAAAAAAAATCAAACATCACAGACAAAAAAAACAAAACAAAAAAAAAAAACACAATTTGTTTTGTAGCATAGCTCGTTTTATTGTTTAAACAGTTTTGCATAGGAAATATATCCACTTCCAGTAATTGACTGCAGTAAAAACAGCTGCGAGCAGTATAGGCTGGATATAACAGTAACAATCACAAAAAGTCAAGCATTATTTACACTCATTTGTAATCTTGTGGCAATTTTATCCCCTACATCAAATGCAAGCTAGCTCAAAGGCAATGCCTACTGTTTAGTCGTGAAAAGTGAAAAGAAAAAAAAAATCAAACCAAATGAAGAAAAGTAAAAACAGCTGGAAAAAAAAAAAAACCAAGACCTTCACTGTACAGTCTCTTGAAGGATACCTGCATTTCCCGAACGGTGAATAAAACAAGTCTTTAAAGTCTTCTATGATGTACATTCAGGGATTTACATAGCCTTTTGCATACATCTGTGGTGTTACTACATTCACTAAAGGCTGATACAACCTTAAAACATGTTAGTGTTGTTCATGTCATGTTACAAATGCATGGCTCAAAAAGAAAAAGAAAAAAAAAAGCCATTTTGAAAAGGGTGTAAAAGTGCCACAAGACCTGAAAGAGATCAACCCTGCTGTGGAGCTGGCAAGCATCTTTTTTTTTTATTTAGCTGACATTTTTTTTCATCTACTGTAGTTCTAAGTGTAGCATTGACAATCTAAAGAAACACACTGCCCAACTATTTACTTAATCTCATCAAAGAAATATCGCGAGACCAGGGCACTCCATTCAATAGGACTAAAATATTCAAAAATGAACAGAGCACAAAAAACACTTAAAAAGGACACATCACATAAAACCTGGGGGGAAATAAACCATAATAAGATCAAAATACAGGAAGAAGCAACCCACACATTCTGTTTTGACTGTTTTTTTTTTCTCTCTCTACATTTCTAATTGTTTTTTCCCAAAGAAATTTCAGTGTTGTTTGTTATGTACAATGTGAAGTCCACTGAGACTGTGAGCTGGAACAGGCACTGCTTAACATATATATACTGTATATATTTTTTGTCTTTTTTTTTTTGGTAAACATCTCAAAATATGCTGGTTTTTAATATGTTCCTGATGTTCATTCATGCCATTGGAAATGCCCCTGGAAAACAGAACTGAAGAAATGGACTGAAAGGTTCTCCTGCCTTTCGCTGTGGTAAATCCATATTCAGGTGAACTAAATAAAGATATTGCGTGAGTGCCCCTAGCACCTCCTTGCATAAGGAGAATACTTGTGGCCTTCTCAGTGTCCATGAGCATGGCTTTCATTACTAACTCTACATGTAATACTTAACTTTAACCAGGCCATCGTCTCATATAATGTAATACACGTAATGCTGTGAAAATCAAATTTCTTGACAACAAACGGATTAAAAAGTATTAATAATCAGCCCTTTGAAAAGGAATGAAAAACAAATCTACAAATCACTACTGAGACACGTAAAAGTAGAAATTGACCAGAACTCCTCTCATAAGCCTCATAACACTGTGTGCTGTGGTGAGCGACACTGTTACATGATCACAATCAGTGAAATTAGATGGAAGTATTCAGGCTTAAAATCCGATAATATACGCAAACCATACTCCAAACAACGACGTGCCAATGAGAGGGCAAGTGGGAACTGCGGAAAGTGCAAATGCTCAGCTGTCTGCCAAACTTTCATCTGTGCTAATGACATGAACGGATATCTGCAGGGCTGTGCAAAGGCTCATGAGAGTTCGGGTTCTCCCAGTAATAACCTTCTCCCAATTCCACGATGAAGGTGATTAACATTACTTTACATGGCAATCACAGCCCACAGTGAACACGTACAGAAATACTGTGAAATGAACATGCATACATGTCAGCTTCAGCTCGGTATGTGATCGAAAAGCTATAAGATCTCATCAGAAACCAAATGATTCACTGTATTGTTGGTAAATTAATTACCTTTTCCAGGAGACAGCAGAATAATATGTCACTAACAACATTACCCTGGTAATCACTGACAACAGACTTGAATCAGGTGCCTTTTCAAAGGGCCACACAGATTTCCCTCTCCCGTTTGGCCCGAATCAGCAAAACTGTTATTTCCTTTTCCCCATTTCTGCTATCGCATTATCAAGTCACACAGTCGAGGTCCACGCTAACAGAAACAACACGCCAGATTAATCTACATGAAGCACAACAAATGACCTTCATCATTTACTTTTAAACATTTACACACCAACGTAGGACTTTACCTCCACAACAGAATATAACAAATTAAAAATAAAACTCATTCTGATTCGTATGGGCAGCTAGAGTTGTACCTTGAGTCCAGATCCTAAACAGTTTTGTTGTAGCCTATTTCATTTGCATTACAATAAAAATTCATATTAAGCAAATTCCTTGAGTTTATAAATTTAGCTTTTTACAAGTAAGGGTAAAGTAAAAAAAAAAAAAAATACAGTGTACAAACTTTTGTCTACAAGGCAGGCATTTGAATACAAAGACCCTCATTTTTCCTTACCGTGTGGCGTCAGAGTCAGCCAGACACACACTCTGGCACACACTCGCACCAAAACAAACCACCCAGCTAACAGAGCAAAACTGAACCACTATGGACTACGAGACTATTGCTATGACTAGCGCTAGGACTCACTGATGATGAACTGAAATCAGGTGCCTTTTAAAATTATACTGAGAGAACAAAATGTTACCCTTCACAACATGAATTTAATCATCAATTCTTTTCCTATTTTTTATGACATACATATTCACATCACAAACTTTAGGTCTCACACCAACCAAAGGAAAAACAAACAAACAAACAAACAAACAAGCAAACAAAAACAAACAAACAAGCAAAAACATTTTACTTTACATTTACATTTCAACGATTCAACTTTATAAGTCTTAAAAAGTTCATTTCAGATTCAGAATTATTTTTTTGTTGTAGGTTTTTTTTTTTTTTTACAATTTTACAAGAAGGGGCAGCAAATTCATTTCTGTGTTTAAAAGGTTTGCTCTTTCCAAGCAAGGGCAAAGAAAAAAACTACAGTGTACAAACTTTTGTCCAGAAGGCAGGCAGTTGAATAAAAATACGCTCATTTGCTCATCTCTTGTAGCGTCAGTGTCTCACGCACTGTACCACACGCTTGCACTGATAAACAGGTTTCTACAGAGCTGCCAGAACAGAATCTATCCCCTACGGACTACCAGAGACTAATCCCATCAGTATGGCCAGCACAGTGACCCATACCTACAGCCATCTTCACTAACACGGCACCGATCCTCTGACCCTGACGCTGCCATCAGTCTGGGGGAAATGCACTTCAGTGGCACGGCTAACGGCCAAACGGCTGCAAAGCACTTTGACTTTCTCAAATCCAATAACATTTAAAATAAAAAATCAAATAACAGGGACAGCAGTGCACATAAAATGGGGTGGCTTCATTTTGTTCATTCTTTTACTTTTTTTGCACAATAAGAACAAGCACGTTTGTGAAGGAGGAAAGATTGAGCTTGACTTGAGTTTTTTCTATCCAGACTTTTTTCTTTTTTTTTGAGGACATGGTTAGACGAAGATCTATAATGATTTCAGGTCTGCTGTAGAAGAACACGGCCATTAAATGGACCAAGTGCAAGCAGCAGAAATGTTGAAAGATATGTTGAACCTCTTTGTATAATACAAAGAGTAGATCCAATGACTAATAGACTAATAGTGATATAATGCTCCATGACGCATTATGCCTGAGTAACTGTTTTACAGTTCATGGAATTGTTCGTTTGAAAGGGCACTGGAGGTGGATGATTGCCTATATGCTGTATAAGTGCTGAGCGTTTAAATCGCAGTGGTCCTCCAGGACTTTTGGAGACTGCATAAGGCCCTTCCTCTGAAGTCTGTGGTTTATTACAAGCAGAATATAAAACAGATCATGAGTTCATATTGTGTCCCCGAACCTGACTGACATCCTCATAAGGCTGAACCTGAATATATCTCCAACATAAGAAACAATAAAGGATACAATTTCTTTTCTGATTGTAAGGAGTTTTAACACGCAACTCTCGCGTGGTGATTGTAATGCATTTCATAACAAGTCACTTTTTTTTTTCATAAAAATTTAAGGCATCTATTTTTGTACTTGCATATTGCTACTGATAATATGCAGAACCAATGCTGAAGATTCGTCTTCACAGCTTTCAAGATACAGTACCGACAGTTCACTGTGTTTTAAAAGATCCTGCGTGTGGACAGAGTGAGTTAACAGGCAATATGCAGAGTAGTGTTGGATTGCATCCATAGTCCTCGTTATATGAAAAATCTGAGCTTGGGATGAATTTGATTCCGCTCAACGGTCCATACTGTCATGTTGTACACGGAAACGTCTACGGTTTAACTCTAATTCTCTAAATTTCAACACTGATTGTCAGTCTCAAGTCAAGCTTTCTCTCCTCTGAAAATGAGCCATTTCCAGGAGTCATGCTAGCACCCCAGTGTGAATTAAAAAAATAATAATAATAATCGGTTAGTCACAGTAGGCAGACCAGTGACTTTGCAGCCATGTTAGACCAAACGATGCATGCTACAAAGTGTAGGGAAAAAAAAATTACTCCCCTTACAGAGAAAACGAAACAAAACTATCCTTGCATGCGCTTCTCCATCTTTCAGTACACTCAAGGAAACAGAGAAAAGACCTTGTCACACACTGCATAGAAAGCAGTTCCCACTTTGGTCAATTAAAAAAAAAAAAAAAGAAAATAACAACAACATCAACGACAATGATAACAATGACAACATCGACAAAATAAATGTTTACACTATTTCTATCTCCATACTAGCTTCTAATTGACATAGCTAAAAGCACTACCTACATAGGCAAAACTTGGTATTGCATAATTCTTATAATTCTGGACCCCTCCCTCCCCAATAATGACTGGAAGATGGAAAAAAAAAACACCAAAATACTGAAAAATAACGCTGTTTGATTATAAACTTTAGAACAGCAACTATACACAGCCTTGATATGCACTGTAAATGTGAGATAAAGTAGTAAATGAAGCTAAAAATCAACAATGACACAATTTCATCCAGAGTACAAAATATTTCTTATCATAAAAATGTTATTTTTTTTTCTAAAACGGTAATAAATGCAGTAAAAACAAGTGTAGTGATGTTTTCTATATTCAAAGGCAAGGCACGTAATGTGGACTATATATATTCGTGCAAATTAAGATTATTGGAAAGATTAGTTATATAAATATATCTGATTGGAGAGGCGATGGCATTGGGACTGCCGTGAACAATTGGAGATTTACGGGACTACGACTGTAGAGATTCACCAAACCGGGCATAAAAGAAGCACCATGAGACCTAGCCTCACCCTGCAGGTTAGTGTTTAACTGAGTGCAGATTTAACACATAACAAACGCACGCACACACACACACACACACACACACACACATGCGTGCGCACACATTTTCTCTTAAATTACTTCACCAGCCTGCGATCCTCATGTTTCTTGTCATATCACAATGTAAACAGTAGCTTTATAAGCTAATGGCCCAAATGAAAATGCACACTAGATAGGTAGGGATTACATAAAAAAAACAAGCAATTTTATACACGCCGTGTGTTTGTGTCTTTTCACCTTTTTAACGTTCTGTTTGTCATTTTACATAATAAATTAATGAGGAAAAAAAAAAAACTACCCGAGTGCTTGGGTACGGCTCAAGATAAGTGCTCTTTTGTTCGTGTTCAGTTCTGCTCAGGTAAACGTTTACTGTCAATGAATCACACGTCTCCACTCTCAACTTTCCACCATGTTCATATCTGAGGATGCAATTAATTCTTTTCTCATTTAAAAGTGAACTTTTAAAACAGTTACTCCCCTTTCCTTTTTAGAGTCCTAGGGCAGACAGACTATGATAGCTTCCCTTCAGTAAAAAAAAAAAAAAAAAAGAAAGAAAATCTTTTGAATTGCACTTGCCTCATATGAGATATTTTCTTCTTTACCATTTTTTTTTCTTTTTTTGAAAATCCTTTGTAAAGGATACATCAAGAAAATTCACTGGGGTTGTTTTCTAACCTAGTAATACAGGTCTTTTTTCACTATAAAAATCCAGAGTTCTTAACTCTTAAACGTAGATATGAACCTTTAGGTCTAAAGGAAATACAAATCCAAGATTGACAAGATTACAGATACCAAAAGGTGCCTTTTCATCATGGAAAAAAAAGAAGAAATTTAGAAGGCAAACAAACAAACAAATGTCTGAATTGCTGAATTTTGTTCTTATGGACATGTAATGATATGGGTAGAGCCTTCTTTGATAGGTCAGAATTGGAGCCTGCATTCCCCAAAGGAAAGGAGAGAAAAAAAAGAAAAAAAAGAAAGTCCAGCCAGCCAGCCCTTGTGTGCCTCTCCTTCTACACCTGCACCTGTTCAAAAACCAAGCCTAGAAATTGTGACATTAAAAAAAAAAACACTACAAGAGACTAGCGTATCATGCAAAACATTAAGGCATCTATTTTTTTTTATGGTAAATATCACAGTATATCAGTTGAGGGGCCTTCTCACACAATGACTGACTGGCATGGAGAGGCTCGTGCCAGCTTTGACCCAAACCCACTCTCCTTTTCTAGGGCAAAGTCCTTCAGTGGGAGGGACAAAAGTCAGTGGAGATTGTGTAAGTGCCGCTTGCTGGTTTGTCCACGGACCTGTCACTCCAGAGTCAAGGCTTGGCCCCCCGCTTACACCCCTCAGTTGCTTGTCTCCGCCTGAAGAAGGGGCTCACCAATGATGTTTATGCTGTAATTCTGGACATTTGTTGGCAGAATCTGAGTCCCGTTCGACATTTGGAATGGAATTAAGCTCGCCCAGGTACCAGGACTGTGCACACAGGAGAGAGAGAGAGAGAGAGAGAGAGTGTCAGGAGCAGTGGGACACACACATAAAGTAGACAAATAGAATCGTCTTGCCTAAAAACTGTAATAATAATAATAATAATAATAATAATTTAAGTAAATTCTTTAACAGTCAAACTCAGAGCCAAGAATATTTTCTTGGATTTTGCATTTTGCCTGAACGACCTTGTAATTGGCCAAGATGATATTTGGTTAATTTTTTTTTTTTTGTTAAATTAAGTAAAGCTAGTTATATGTTGCATATCATATAATCAGTATTATTGTTTACAATTAAATATTTCATAAAAATTGAATGATTGCTCAGCAAAAACAACAACAACAACAATGTTGTACTGAGCATGCAATCATGATGTTTAATAAAGGACAATATGAAACGATTTTAAATCAAGTCAGTGAGACATATCAATGTCTGCTAATGGTACAGGTCTCAATTATTTCCCACAGTCTGAAGGCCTTCATCCCTCCTTTAGCACTGACAGCACAGGAAACTCAAAGGAACAAAGGCGCCTCAGTAAGTGGATATTGCAAAAGAGGGGTCCCACAGAGAGCTGACACCCTCCCTCTGATCAATAGGGTTAAGTCAGAGGCTGATTGTGTACCGCACTTTCCCATCCATATTCAGCACATGCTAGCCACACAACAACACAAGACTGTTAATTGCGAGCCACGGCACAGGCCTTGAATGCGAGAGACGCCGCGATGCACAAACAGCATGTTGTTCCCTGGAGGGAGGACAGCGGGGGTCTGAATGGTATGTACATGTGTCGAATAATTAGGCAGGCCAGAAACCAGTCCACCCTCCTCCTATCCCGTCTCCTTCTTAAATACCTGTCTCACACAATCGCTGCTTTCTGTTTGCAGATTACAGAGCGTGCTCCTGCTCTTTCAACACCACCCGGCACACACAGCCACCGCTTTGTTATTTTCTCCCTTTTACTTTTTTCCTCCTTCAAAAAAAGAAAGGAGGACAGGGCAGGCCGGGGGTGGGCGAGGGCGGACAGGGGTGTTTGACGGAAGGCAACAGTAAAGAGAAGAAAGTGAGCGACTTTTCCCTGGGATCTCCGGCTGCAGGTGCATAGCTTCAGTGGATCAGCTTTGCTTGTGAGAAGGGGGGCAGTGAGGGAGTTTTAGGGGGTTTTCTTTGGCAGTTTGTTTGTTTTCCAAAGGGGACACGAGGGCTCAGGCTGATGCCTGGGGAAGACAACAGGGTCTTGGCAGACCTAGAACACTGGCTTTATTCTTCCCATGGCTGCCTGCAGTGATATGGCTGACTGTGGCCATGAATGTGGCTAATGACTTAGTCTGCGTTTTATACAAATCCCCCGCAGCTAGAAGCCTAGACGTCACTTAAAACAATAGAGACAAAGTTCATGATTCAATAGCCAGAAACATGGTCAGAATTTACAAAGCATGGGATATGAAGGAAGAAAAAGAAAAAGGAAGGAAATGTAGTGCAAGTTTTCGTGAACAAAAGTATCTCGACATTTTTTTTTCCTCCTCCATAGCTTCTTTCTCCTCCTTCTGCTACCACCCCTTCCCCCCTCACTCTCCTCTTTCTGGTCTGCTAGAAATCATCTGACAGGAAATGAGAGATTAAGTTTTTCCTACCTTGCTGAACAAAGAGAGCACAGAGGAGGGAAACACTCGGCAGCGATTTGGCTTTGTTATTTTTTTTTTTAAGATAGCTTTTTATCCCTTTCTTTCTATGTCTCTCTCTGTCTTTGTAACATACTACTCACTCCACAGGAACACAGGAGACCTGAGCAGCAGGGGATTACTTTGTAAGCTCAGTGCACATGGTCCTCAACCCTTCTGTCCTCCCATATTCCTTGCTCCGACCCCAGCCTTAGTTTTTGCAGAATGCCCGGCCAATTGATCGCTGTGGCTCATGGGGTGCCACCCCCTTATTTAACAATTTCAACTTCAGCTTGGCATTACCTAATGTCTCGTTTCCCCTGGATACCAGATGGCTTAATACATGACAGCTCCCCATCCACAGAAACCCGAGGAAGGGGGAGAAAGGAACAAACAACTTTTCCTTACGCATGGTTGACTTGATCAGATTTTACTCTGTTGAATCACCCTCCACGCTCATGGCTTGCCCATCCACATCTTTTTTGTCCCACCAAAATCCTCCTGGCTGTAGAAGTAGGCATACAGCAAGCTTCGCTTGGGGATCAGGCCCTAAATTAGATTATCTAATGGCATCTTAATGGATAGCTGACCCCATTTCCTGCAGGATGGCAATGCTCAAGGCTGGGTCCAATTCAATTTGCCTTGAACCATGAAGCACCATGCGTGAGTCTCTGCCAATGCAGCCCCATCCACACGTGAGCAACAAATTACATTTACATACATTACCCATCAAACGTTTGGAGACACTCAGTTTTTCAAGATATTAGTAATAAATTAGCATTTTTCTTGTCTGGTTGCAATAAACCATTCTATTAACAATTAACCACAGTTGGGGAATTCATGTGTAACACTGGTATATCTGTAACAATGACAAAATCAATCACACTACTGTACATGCTCAGAAAAAAAAACAACCTCACTTAGCAGATGTAACTGCTGCAAACACGTTCTTCAAACGAAGAGTCACTTCAGATATTCCTCAAAGATGCTCATGTGCGTCTTGAAGGACTTTCATGTGGTTTATGGAGCTGCTTGGACATGTGTCTCTCTCTGTTTTTTATTCAACTCCTTCCAGAGCATCTTGATTGGGTTAAAATCAAGTGAATGTAGAGTCCGTTCTGTCCTAGACAGCGCTGCCTCCTTTTTCTTCATGCATCACTTACTCAGCTTTGAGGTGTATGTTTTCGAAAACGCTGTACAGTGAGTGTACAGTGGGACTGTCAACTACATCTAAGCTCCATCTAAAAAACCTTTCTATCAATATACAGTACCAGTCAAAAGTTTGTACACCCCTACTCATTCATAGGTTTTTCTGGATTTTGACTATTTCTGACATTGTAGAACAAAACTGAAGACATCAAAACTATGAAATAACACAGGGAACATATCTGGAATTATGTGGTAAACAAAAAAGTGTTAAAAAAAAAACAAAACGTTTCGTATTTTAGATTCTTCAAAGTAGCCAGCGTTTACCTTGATGACACTTGACACACTGTTGGCATTATCTCATAGGGTAGTCACACTAGAGGCGGAATGAGCCGGAATGCCGTCGGAATGAAAATTCTTCGTATATTCCGAGATATTCAAAGTGCATTCTAAAAATTCTGATTGCA
>JAOANJ010000001.1:26783753-26794651 GCA_026413345.1 Ariopsis seemanni | reverse complement strand
TACCCTCAAATGAAAGCTGAAAGTCTGGACTTTATGTCCATGTCCATTATATAACTATAACTTGAATATGTTTCAGTGAACAGGTAAAAAAACAAAATTTGTGTCAGTGTCCAAATATATATGGACCTAACTGTAAGTGCATTATCAGTCAGTTATCAGTAAGACATGCTGTTCTAGAAAATTGATTCATAACTTCTGACCAGTTTTTCAAGAATCTGAAAAAGATCACTCAGAACGTGTTGATTAATTTAATAAGGCAAAGCTTTCTGTCAGGAGATTATATATAGCTCATATAATCTATAGCTTATATAATATATATAATTATATAAAGCTTTGCCTTATTAAATTAATCAACAAGTTCTGAGTGATCTTTTTCAGATTCTTGAAAAACTATATATATCGTGTTATATATATAAATTTCTTTTGTCAGCATCACTTGGCAAGTTTTTCAAAACGGGAGAGTCTTTAGAGGAACTAACTTGTTTCAAAGGCTGTAAATGGATATTAAAGCACAATGTGCTGTTCAGAGATAAATGAAATGTTGTAATCATTGGCAAATTTATGTGGTATAAGATGAATAAAACGCGCTGTTACGGGAAAATAATCCAGGCCGGGTTGCATTATACCATCCCACTGTAGATTATTTTACTATAACAGTACATTCTATTGTCTTATATTCCTTAATTATTTACTTATTGTCTTGTCTGTGTTAGCACTTAAACAAGTGTTAAAAACTTGATGCAATTTTTTTTCATTGGTATTTATCTGCTTCTGTGTTATTTTTGTCTTGAGAGGCTTTATCACGGCTTAAAAGCAAAATCCCTCAGGGAAAGACAAGCCAATGCACTTATAGTCTGGGAATAATTTATAAACTTTTTGTATCTACTGTACATCCTATACATTTTAATTACAAATAAGTATATGAGACTGCTACATGATAACTATCCAAATATTAAACTATTAGCAGGGGTTATTTTCCTGTTTGTAAAATATATTTTAATTTTTTTCTTCTTGTTATTTTAGGCTAAACTCTTCAGCGATATGAAGAGAAAAGAATCTACTGAAATCCAGGGATTAAAAAAGAGCTACATCGCTGCTCTGGCATGGAGTTCTCATAGCCGTAATACAAACAAATACAGTAATAACTTGTGTAAATGTCTGTGGCAGTGTGGAGATTTTATTCCCTATTTAATTACCTAGGTCATTTTATATGTAACATGTTTTATACAGTATCGTCACACATCTAAGGTGCAGGTTGATATAATATAAATATAATATAATAAATATAATGTTTACTGTTTCAGATGAATCCTTCATGAAAAAAAATCTGTGGCAGTCTTTTGCTAATTAAAAAAAAATCTTCAGTAAATAACTATACACTTCTAACTGGTTTCGGTTTGATAACTGATAAACATACATATCACAGATTACAGATCACTGATGTGAACCATAAATTAAAAATACACTGGCCCCTTCCACCTTATACAGCATAAGACTAACCGCTTTAGCCAAGCAGTGTGAGAAAGTGTCACTTTAATATGCATATTATATATGCTTACATCCAGTGAGAAAGAGTCCAATTCCATTCTACTCATCCCTCACTGCAAGAAAATGACTTAGTAGCATGTGAAAATATCTTGACTCGAGTATGATTTATTTAGCATTCCCTATATAAGATTACAATAAATCAAATAAATGAATATTAAACCTACTTTTAGACATTTTTAGACATTTATTCTATGTAAATCTCGGTTTCTTTCTATTTTTGCTGATCAATGATATTTTAGTCCAGGATGACTTAAATTACTGTAAACACTGAACAAGGTGTAAATACTACAAGCTTGAGTTTGTGTTTGTTTGGGTGGGTTGTGAGACTGATAGATTAATCTTTCTTTTTTTGCCATCAAAAGACTTATATTAAATAGGAAGTTTATATGTTATCTGTTGTCGAGCTCAGAGACAGTATTATCAAAGAGTTTTCTTCTGATACTCATCTCATACATATCTTTCAAGTAGTAAAATATAAATCCCATGATAAAATCTTGCATTAGTTACAATAGATTAGAGGTATGTTACTTACTAGCTTGGCTGGTCATCAAAAGAGAAAGGAGACAAAGTAGGGTGAATCCAGGCTTTGTTATAAATGAAACTAAGACCTTACAGAGAAACAGAACCACACTGCAGCAATGGACAGCTAGCTTTCAGGAAACTGACATGAGCAGAGTATGAAAAGCATACGAGGGGAAGTTGTGGTATGTGGGTGTCCGTTTTAAAGATGAAGCCAGCCCCACACCACAATGATGATGGTAAAGAATCTTTTCAGGCCACTGTTTGTTTGAAATGACTAAAACTTTGTTGTACTCAGTGCCATGACTCTTTGCTATTTTTCTGTTTAAGGCATTGAGGATGTTTGAAACTGATTTAATTGTTCACCATGCGTTGTTAGTGGAGTGTCCAATTGTCTTGTTGTAGACCAAAGATTCAGGTTTTGAAGTACAACTTTAAATAGTCATCAAAACCGGATGTCGAGATCACCATTGCTGCTACTCATTCAACAACTTACTGAGCTAAAATAGCTGAATAAAAAAGATTTAAAAAACATATAGGGGACAGCGAGGAGACTCGGGATGAGTTTTCAGCTTTTGTAGATTGTATGAAATTCTTTGTAAGTAGCGTCACATTCATACTGCAATACAGAGTATTTACTATACCCTCTTACCACAACATTGGTCTCTCAGCTTGTCACATATACTGGCCTTCAGACTTCACTGTTTCTGTCATTATTTTTTGAGGGGAGACATGGGACAGAGTGGGGAGAAGTGGAACAAAAATAAAATACCTAGGCCCACATGTTTAATTTTTATTTATTATCAAAACTTGTAACATATCAACTGTATGAAAACACAATGCTGGTACAGCGATAGATAAATGTCAGTTGACCCAAAACCTGACTCGACTAAACACTTCCGTTCTCAAGAAGGAATGAAATAAGATTAATCCTCATGCAGGTACACGGCCACGTTTTTAACAAACGTGTTTCAACAAGTTTATATTTGTAAACCACAAGAAAACTCCTGTAACATGATGAATTGTCCCAACTCTCCCCATCTGGCCATTTAGAAATAAATAAATAAAAATCCTTAAATCCCCCCCCAGAATTTAAATTTAATAAATAATACTATATATGGTAACTCAAGGCTACATACTTTAATTCCTAACAAACCCCAAATTCACCAGCAGACGTTACACCATGGTGAACTGCGAAGTAGAAAATACACGTTTTGGTTGACAAAAATATTGAACTGAACAAACCTTACTGCAGTGTCCGGCTTCGTGGCGCCAAAGAAAGTGGGTTACTCTAAGGGGCAACATCTAACTTCCGATGTAAGCTAAAACCTGATTGGTTGAAATTAATTCATGGGAATACAAACTGTCCCAAGTCTCCTCATTCTCCCTTATAGACTTCTCAAGAAGCATAAAACATAGAGCGGTAAGGTCAGGAGCACTAACTACTGTTCTGTTCCAGTCTTCAGCCCACATTTAATATCTAATCACACACATGGGCTAAACTGAAAAGAGGTGTGAAAATAAATGCTAACCCTCAGTTACTACTGAGAACGTAGCATAAACAGAGAGAAGGCTCTATAGTGGATTAAGTGAGTGTGCTCTGGAAACGACTCAACTGCTAGCCAATTCCATAGTCCAAGGTACTGCAGTTTCTGTTCCTCTCCATTTCTTTTCTCACATACTCTTTCTTTTCTCTGTTTTCCCCAAATTCATGGAAAATCTGCCTTTACACAATGAAAACAGGATGTGATTATTATGGCGGAAAGTGTTTTAAATCTGTCATCCTTGAGATTACAGAAGGTTGGGATTTGTGTTGTTCCATCATGCAGGACATCGACAGGAGACGCAGGCCAGCTAGTGGGCTGCAACCCAACTGAGGAATCACTTCAGAAGATCTAATCCACTTTCACAATGGCCAATGCACAGAAGTTCTTGAATGAAATATGATTATTTCCTATATCCTCTAGGAAGCTGTTCTGGAAGAAGGTTCATTACACTTTACATTCACTACTAAGTTCTCAAAGGACCACACAAATGAGGCATTGTTAGATCTGATATACCTTCATTACTGTGCAAGATTATACATGATGATACTTTCATTTTATTGAGAACATACCCAATGTTGGAACAACACAGCTCTCCTAAGGCTTTAAAAAAGCATTGGGCATCCCTGGCCATGTTCTAAACAAATGTGTGCCACATAAAGTGCCTGTCTCTTAGTCACCTATAACTCTGCGTTTTATAGCTTTGCATTACTTGTCCCTCTTCAGACAGACTTTGGACCATCCCAGTCACGGCTGCCCTCCCTTCATCTGTGCGTTTAACTCTGAGCCGTCTGTCTCAGCAGTAGGAGGTACTGTACCAGACCAGACAAAAGAGGAGGCGGCCATCACTCTGAGGCCTGTCTGCCATGAAAAGACTTTTGCTGTGGGCGGAGGGGGGAGAAGTCACTGTCTCCCTTAGCAACCTCCTCGATTGTCTCTGGACCTCACTGGCAGCCATTCATTTGCTGTCCCCCTCATGAAGAATGCCGGTTGGCGTGGAGACGTGCAAGACACCAGTCATCCCACAATGGAGGAATTCAGACCTTTTCTCTCTGTCTCTCTGTCTGAGTTTACCTGCATTCGACATATCTCTCTTTCACTCTCAGTCAGCGTCAGCTTTTTTCTTTCTCAAACTCTGAAGACTTTATAACTTCTGGGAAACACCCCCCCCCCCCCCCCCCCCCCTTCTGGTATCTCTTCTCCTTTCACTCCCTGCGCTCTTTCATTTGTGGCCATGATCATAACTGCATGATAAGGATGTCTGGTTGATAGAGGATGGAGAGCAAAGCCATGTGAAGGCAGCTGGAGACAGTACATGTGGCAGTGGTGCTGGTGGGACAAGACCCAGACACCCCGTACAGAGAGCTATAGAAAAGGACGATGAAACCATCAGTCTTCCTCTGAGGGAGGCGTGGGAGGCAAGGGAATGAGAGAGGGGCTCTGGTGATGCTCTTTGCTCAACAGGGCCCTGGAGAGCAGCAGAGCGTTGCGGGTTCTGCACCGATGACGTGGGACTCCAGGAAAGTGAATGCTGAAAATACAAGCTAAGTGCTTGGAAAAAAAAAAAAAAAAGTTTAGAGGCAAAGAGGAGATGCTTCTACATGACCCCTGAAATGCAAGTACATTTTCAGACATATTTTCCCATTCTCGCTAATTCTGGCACAGACTGAGGGTCAACAGTGATTAAGAGCTTGAAGCTCGTTTGACGAATCATTTCAAAATAAATTTCTGTCTCTCGACGGCACTCATATATATGCCCAAGTATTAAAATGGCATGTATAAGTAAAAGGCGGTGTTGCCATGAAGAGTGTTTGAGTGAACGTGAGCTGGGGGTTACAGAGAACTTACAGTAGAAGTACAGTACAAAGATCTGCAAAATGATACATCACACACACACCATCAAGAAACCTGCTTACAACATCCAGCTCTGCGTACTGACCATGGGGAGGGGTGCTGAGTGAAAACAGAGACAAAGAACAGAAAGCAAAAGACAAGTACCAAGAACTAGGGTTCAGGTTAAAGTGTACTATAGGCAAAAGGCGTGCAGAAAAGTCATACAAGATATACAATACAAGCAGACACACTTGAAGAAAAAATGCTACGTTAAGCAAGGAAAGACCAAAGGGAAAAAAAAAAAACAAGATACACCAGACAGGCAAGAGAAGCGAAGGAATGAACAGTTCTCTATGGCAGTAAGTGGAGTAACAGTATACCATGGAACTGAAGCAACAGCGAAGCAGAAAGCCAGCAAGCGAAGGAGGGAGAAGAGAAAAGGGGGGCTTACATGGAGAAGGGGGGAAATCAATAAAGAAGGCCAGAGAGCTGGAGGGAGCTCTAAATGGATTAGACTAAGGGAATGTGTTCGATAGGTTATGGCTTTACGTGAGGTAGTCACCGCAGGCCGTGCAGAATACTAATCAGCTCACCAGCCCTGTTTGAGGCAAAGGCCTTACTGCCTGCTCAGCACAAACACAAATCTTCCCCCAAATGACCTTCAGCTTCTCAGCAGCATTCGTTCCAGACTGGGATGGTGCAGGATCAGAAGGATCAGTAGAGCGATCGAACCAAAATGTTGTATGCACGAAATATTCGCATTTCAACCTGAACCCTCCAAAAAATGCATGTTTGCCAAGTTTCTAAATACTATGCTTGATGTACTAACATATCCTAACTTGCCTGTATTTTACATGTTCCGTCCTTGTTTTGTTTTACCTCTAAAATTAGCAAAATGGGCAAGGAATTACTAAATTGCTGACCTAAATGAGCGAACTGTCAATATACTCAAGCATTAGCTTGCTTCCTTTTTTGCCCTTGAGATAAAGTTAAGGCGTATTATGTGGCTATAACATTTTTTCTCTCGTGCTTAGACAAGCACTGGCAAAAAAAAAAAACCAACAAAGCTCAGGTCTATAGTAAAACTTTCTTTTGATAGCAATCCCTTTCTGAGAGTGAGACTTGGGCAGATCTAGAGCAAAGCAAGAAATTTATGTGTTTGCTGAAACAAGTTTTTTTGGGTTTTTTTTTTTAAATAGTGGAACCTCAACAAAACGCACGCGCACACACACACGTACACCTGCGGGCTGCTGAGATTACCATTTGGACTGAAGTTGTAGCAGCAAATCCCTCCTCCCTTTCTCCCTTTATGTTTAATGTGGCGGTACACCAGTGTACTAAAACATCAAACAGAAGCTATTGCCTTTCATTTACACAACTGAAACCAAGTCGTGCGTCGTTGCTCCAAACTCAGTGGTGGGACACACAGAGTGGGTGAAAAGCAGGGAACCATCTGTACTGGTTTTAGGACCAAGTCAGTAGCTGCAGGCCTACAAATGGATCGACCACACACTCTCCAAACGGATAGCCGTGCGACCACCACAGCCACAACGGCTCACTGGAAACAATTAGATAGCGAACAAATAAATAGCTAAACAAAAACAAATGTCCTTATGCTTGTGCGCTCGTAACGGTTTTCGACACATGCTGCTGTCAGTGCTCCAAAGTCCAAACCGCCTCTGCCTCTGCCTCTGCGGATCGGAGTGTGTGTGTGTGTGTGTGTGTGTATCTGGGCAGCTGTCCCTTTGGACCAGATTCTGAGTGTGGTGTACAATTGGCATTATAGGTCTGGAACAGTCCCAAGTAAACTACTGCTACAAGTGGAAATGAGAGAGAGAGAGAGAGAGAGAAAGTGAGAGTGGGAGCAAAGGAGATGAGATGAAGTACTTAGTCACTGGCAGGGGTGGTGACCTGGAGGTCAGTGTGGCTAGATCTGACTCAACCACAGACTCAGCCAACTGGAAAACTAGGCCAGCTGTAACACTTCCCTCAAAGAATGAAATACACGCTCAACACCACCATCATCACACATACAAGGTATACAACGGAAGTGTTACAAACGACTGGCTCTAGGCGAGGAGGTGGCCGCCGCTTCGCTGACCCACACACGTAGGGGTCACGGGAGGCGTAGGGGCTCTAGGTGCACCCTCAATCCCTCCGCGCAACCCTCTTCAAACCACCACTCCCATATGACCCGGCCACCTCCGTGTTTTCACACATCCGTTGTGCTCAATTGAACTTCACAGCACACCCACCGCATCTTATAGCCGAAGTCCTGACACAGAGGCCAAAAGCAAAGTCGCGCATTCGTAAAGCGGGCATCTACAACAACATGGTCAAATAATAACTAATCTGCCACCTGGAAAGTGCGCCGATAGAACGCTTACATCTTCAAAGAAAAAAGAAAAATATGGAAATTGTTCTACTGAAAATGCAGCAAACGAAGTAATGTTTTGATGCTGATTATCAATGATCAGTTCCAGAAAAATAAAAGAAGCACAGTAAACAGATTTTATATGGTCTTGACAGCAAAGGAGGAAAAAAGCATAGGAATTTACTGCTCCTAAGCTAATAGCCCTAAAAGAAAAACATACTGTATTTCGAATGGCTCTGTTTTAAAAGAAATGGATGAATGCCATCAAAATATAAGCACGGTCATAGATCAGTCCCAGTTGATGAAACGCATTTGTATAACGGCTCACTGAATTTTATACCATCATGTCTTCAAGATATAAATGAAGCTGGCCAGATATCTGTAACAAACAGTGCTAGGATACTGTAAATATTTATGAAAAGTAAAAACCAGCAATTAATTCATATAAAGTAACTGCAAATTTTGGAATTCGGTGTTTATCTGATTTAAAAAAAAAAAAAAAAAAAAAAGGTAATCAGTCAAGAAAAAAAATGATATCCCAGACCCAAACTCCTAGAGACACAAAATAAAAGGCTTGAATAACTCAAAACTGTTTATTTTATGCAGTTATCTAAATGTTTGTGTTAATATAAACTCCCTGATCCTATTGGGTATTTTATGCATTTTCTGTGCAATTTTTTTTTTTACCATCATCCATTTTCATACCTTAAAATATGGACAATAAAATGAAAATAGCCATATTAGTGTATTTCTTGGAATGTGATCAGTAACCAAAAGCTAAATATTGGTGCACTTCCCTTTCACACGCAGTGTTGTTATGAGTTATGAAATGAAAGCAGTGTGAAATGTTCCTTCACACGTCCTGACTTGACTTGTAGGACAAGTAAAGGAACAGCTTGTTCAAATTTCTGAAAGATGATCACTTTCTTTAATGGCCATACATCCATGAATAAATCGTACATCTGCAATAATGGACCTGAGCCAAAACCATGAAGCTTACAATTAGACTCCATGTCACTTTCTTTAAACCTTGTTATTTTACGGGGGTTCAGATCAGTAAAAAATGAAGCAAGGCATAGATTATTTTTGTTTTTTTGCAAAAGTTTCAAGGCAGATTAAGGCTGATCATGATAGGGAAGTAATTTTTGGAAGGAAGGAAGGAAGGAAGGAAGGAGAATGAACAGCACACATGCTGGGTACTGAGACTGCCACAATGGCAACACTGGGCTCAGTGAGGCACAGAGGCTGGACATGGCATGATGCCTGCCGCCTAGCGTACCAGTCCTTCCTGCTATTCTCCCTACCCCTACAGTGAACTGCCCATTCACCATGGTACTGCAACACAGTCCAGTTAGCTTAGCGTGATTCACAAAAACCAAGGGCAGAGTGCCCGGTGTTCCCTCCTGTGCCATGTGGCTCAACCTAATGTTAAAACTACTGCTGTGTACTGACTAGCAACGGTACTGGGCACAATAGTGGCACAAAATGCAAGGCTAAACAAGTCGTGGTAACAAGTTTGTATTATGCGGTTGACCATGCGCCATTTAATGACTCAGTTTGTTTTCAAACAATATGACAAAACCAAAATCCACAGCTGCTATGCTAAAAAAAAAAGTGATATTCACTTAAGCTCACTGTTTAAGAACACAAACATCAAATTCTATTAGAGATGCAGTTTACATTTTTGTCATACTGTGAATTTAAAATGTGTCGTGTGAATTTTACAAAAGAAATCACGACGGTTGCGATTCTGCCGGTGTCAAAAACTTCCTCCATGCCCACTGCATTGCAGATGCCAGCTAACGAATCAAAGGCATGCAAGCAGACAAAGAGGGTTTGATGCCAACCGCCATTCCTCCATCATTGGCACTCTTCATGCCACTCTCCTAGCACAACACAAACAAAATGGCTGCTCTGGATATGCTGCTACGATGTGGGGACATTATTTGGAAACGGGCACACCTGCTCCTGTTATGTATTAAACCACGAAACAGAGCTCGTTATGTACTCAACAGTTTTAGTTTATAGTTTAAAGTCTCTTAACATCACATTACAAAAAATAAAAAATAAAAGGAGCAAACAATATAGAAAAAAATATTAATTAAAAGGTTTTTTTTTTAAATAAAAGTCACGTCTATGTCAGAAAACTTTATCAAGAAATTCAAACCACGCTTTCTGATTATTTACAGAATTTAAATTCTCCGTATCATGCTGGATGGTGGTAAAACTGTGCAAAAACACTCATTTTAACACCATAATGTTAAACTGTTAGTATTTTTTGATGGCACAAAATCTGTTAGCTTGTATCTAGCAGCTTAAAGCCAATATCAGAGATTTAGGCCACGGCTGAGTGTCAACGGTCGAATGCACGTCGTCCTAGAAAGACACAAAAGAGAGGATGATGCCAACCCTGGTGCCAGTGGCAACCATTATTGTCCCTCCGCTATGCCTTCTGCTTAGCCTGGCACTTCACTCGTACAAAATGGAGGCGCTAAGGCTGGCGATAACCCACCTCCTCCTCGCACGACCATTCAAACACACGCAGGCTCACATGTATTCTCCAATAAAGCACAAATATTATTTGGGCAGCTAATGTAATAAGGAAAGACTTGTTTAAAGGATTGGATTACAGCAACTTGAATTCGAATTGCAGATTTTAAATACGGAGAGATGAAGACTTTTTCAGGCGAGTTAAATGAGGTTTATAATTTTAGAGAAGGAATATGAAATGTTTAAGATGTTGTATGTGAGAAATATACTAAACAAAAAAGTACACTATTAAAAAAAGCTATGTACTTTCCTTAGCAGATAGGTTGAATTTTTTTCCCCCCATTTTGACAGCGTGTGTGTGTGTGTGTGTGTGTGTGTGCATGTCTCTCTCTCTCTCTCTCTCTCTCTCTCTCTCTATATATATATATATATATATATATATGATGTTGAAGATTTTATGTGTAATATAAAGTCTTCTGTCTGTGATTTAGGCACTCTATGATATTTAATTGTATATCGCTTTTATTGTATATTCTGCAATTGAGTAACTCAGTCTAATTTTAATCCCTAAAATTTAGGCAAAAGATGAA
>JAOANJ010000001.1:26730655-26740674 GCA_026413345.1 Ariopsis seemanni | reverse complement strand
ATATGCTGGACCACAGTGAAGATTTGAGCAGGTCTTATTGCTTTCTAGGGTACAGGTACACACCTACAAGTTTATATGAGTATTTTGAGTAAATTTAAGCAGAGTTTACTGTTTGCCATTGACTAAATACTTCACACATTTTACACAGTATAATGAGAATATGGATGCAAATGTACAAATATTGTAGACATGCCATAGCGTTGTTAAAACAGTGCCGTGTACAATTAGCAAACAGCTCTGACTAAACCACAGTGTGGTTCGATTTAAGCTAGGAGGTGTGCACGGAACTATTTTTATTTATCCCTGCTTTAACAATTTCTCAAGAACCTAGTTGGCTCCGTTTTACAAAATATAAACAAATTTGGAATTTAAACCAGAGCAACATGGACCGTTTTGTTGGGTCCCAGTCCTGATGCACACCTCCGTTTTACTCCATTGTGGGTCATATTCATAATGATATCATGACGCTGAAAATGCACAAAAACTATGCTGTGCATTTGAATGTAGTTTGAAGAGAACGAATTTTAGGCCAATTCAGGTAGCATCAAACTCAAATAATTGCTTAAATGAACGGTTGACAACGGATAAACCCACTACTTCTAAATGATACTGTGATGTTAGCACGGAAAAAAACTCCATGTTATATTATTACTATATCCTGTAATATTACATTATGAAATATTACTGCAAACTTAGCAAAAAAATGCCTGATAAAGTAGTGTAGTACATTACAACAAAAACAATAATAATTAAAAAACAAAAAAGTCAGTGCTCAGTCAGGACATTTCGGGAACTGACTTTTTGATCTGGTTTGTTCAACTTGCCACCTTTTCATACATCTTACAGCACACTAGTGAAACTGGCACTTTCGTTATTCCTAAAGGAGGCAACTTGATCAATAAATATTCATCCTAAAAATGTGAGGTAAACAACCAATACTCAAATCAATCTTACTAAATAGTTCGGATTTAAACAAAGCCATAAGATCCCTTCTTGTGCACGTAAACAAAAAGTGTTCATTTGCCATGTAGCCACAGTAAGTAAATGGAAAAACAGGATTCAAAACGCCCCCACATGACATTGAGAGATGTACAATAAACATAACACAAGTACAATTCTTATCTTAATCTTGCAGACTGTCGTACAAGCTCTAACGTTCCATAAACAATTTTAATATTGCATTTGATATATTTGTGACCTGCTCCACCATTTTGAGTCACTCTGAACCAGACCCACTTTAAGTGCTAGACTTTTCTGTAAGGCTTTCTGGAGTTATCCATGTTGTTGATCTATTTGAAACATGAGGAGAGATGGATGTTTCCTTTCAGTGGTGACTATCATCAAGACTGTGCTTTACGTTTTTAGGCAATATTGAAACAAATTAAGACATTTATTCATCATAAGGCATCCAAAAGTGGGATCATCATCCAGTGATGGAGAGCTTCCAATCACACCATGTGTATTTACTTGAATTTTACAATTTTGAGAAAGCATTAAAAGCTGAGATTTTGATCAGAAACCAGCAAAATCCAGAATCAAATTTTACACCGAAAATGTTCTACTTTAATGGGCCAGTGTGACTCCCAAATCAAGGCAATAGAAACTAAGATTATTTTGAGATAAAATAATGGATGGCTATAAAACAAAAACCCTCATTAAAATCCAAAAAACAAAACAAGAGGTAAGCCTATAGAGTCAGCTCCATCGTTATTGGCACCCTGTGTAGATTAATATCCCCCGTAAAATTAATACCTAGTGAAACCTCTCCTGTAGAGAATGTCGAACAATGCTGGAGACACACATACAGGGATGCTGGATGTTTCAAACTTTTTCAGATCTATTAAATTCAGTTCACACGTTTTGTTTTTTTCTGTATCGATTCGGGTGTGTATTTGTAATCATATTTTTGACATCACTTTTGATGGCCAACTCTGAACCTCCTGGAATCCATGATGCCATTAAGTTTCACAAGAGCCCCTAAACCGTCAGTCAGTCACAAAACACAGATCAAATGACTCATCACCGTACTTTCAGTGGGTATGGGTACATTTACTCAAACTGGCCTTGATTATGCTTAACTGTTATATTTCGTATACAATACTTGTGAAAGGTCCAACAACCATCCATCCTTCGTGTTAAAAGTTCTTAGCCTTCCCCAAATATTTTAATCCTTCAGGAAAACAGAAAATGGACGATTTTCAAAAGTAGATTTTCAGCATGCAGAGGTGAATAGTTTGCATTCATTTTGAATATTCTTTACATGTGTCAATCATTTTGATCCATGGTGTGTTCTTATGAGAATGCCTTTAGAGGAAAGGCAAGTAGTTCCTTCAATAGTTTAAATGGAAAAGTTGTGCGCAATCTTTGTGCATAATTTTTATTTTATACAATATTGTTTGCCCGTTATCTTGAAGGCTGCCAATAATTTTCTCTGGAGTTGATTGCATCTGTTTTGACGATATTACGAAGTGGGCATTTTTTCCATACCAGCTTTCCCCAAAGAAAGCTTTCATAAAAAATAAAAATGGAATATCATGGCAACAGAATGAAACAGAGTTAAGGAGGCACTTCACATACGACAACTACAAAACAAACAAAGTACAAATATTAACTTCTTAAAACCTTAGGTGTCGAGTGTTTATATATCTGTAATATAGTTAATTTCTTTTCGAGTATTATTAATAAAAATTGTGCATTTGGTCTATTTTTGGTCAATTTGAGTCATAGGTTTAATATGAAAAAAAAAAAAATAGCTTAAGATTCTTAACAAAAGAAAAATAAATCTAAGGATATTAGGATAAAGGTTGACCATACCATCAACGTACGATTTTAAATAATTTGGCAAAACGTGTATATAAAATTACCCAAACTCTCAGACATATTCTAAAAGGCACAAATCATGTGGTAAAAGAAGCAAGAGGCAAAACTGCGATTGAACGGAATGCATATTTGTGCTGCCACTTGATCAGTATTCAAGTTGAGGATTCAGTATTGTGGTACAGGATGCTTGGCGAAGCATTTGTGAGCAGAGTTAGTGTTGAGTTTGTCTTTAGCTCTTGCCAGAGGTCATGGCTCACCTCTAGAGCCATCAGCCACCCACCCCAATAAGCCAGAGATAAAACCTCTCAGACTAAGCTGCACCCTGCCAATCACTGAGTCACGGAGTGTTACCCTGGAAACAACAAACCCTTTAATTCAGGCATACCCTGATGTTCCCTAACATCATAAATACACACATTCGCATGGTGTTTACAAAGCTTTCAGTATAAATAAAAATTTAAAAAAAAACCCACACCACTCTACAAAACTCAAAAGTCGACTCTAATAATACCAAGGAACAAGAGCTTGGCCGTGGAGTACGAGGAATCATATCCAATGTGTTCAACTTCATTAACGGAGTAAAACTTGAAGACTGCACTTTTGGTACCTCAGAAGTGTTAGGCCACAGTGAAGCGACAGAGGGTGGAGAAGAGAAAGAAGTGTAAAGTAGAAGGTTCGCGTCCTCAGCACCAGCCTCTGCTTTGCTACACGTGCAAGTGGGAGGAGGAATTTGGGTACAGTGGCCGTCTGCTTCGGAACGGCAGGAACCACAGGAGCTTCCAGCGCGTGCCAAACACCTCGGCCAACGACTGCTGCCACAACCGATGAGCACTGCTGCGAGCCAGGCATAAATGCACTTCATTAAAAGAGGAATATCTTAAAACTAGAATATCTTCTAAGAGATCATCTTATAGTCTTTCAGTAAGAACTGAGGAGTATTTTTCAATTGAAAATCCTGGCCTGGGATGATTTGCTTATCATTATCCAAAGATCACCTTGAGAAGTTAAAACAGGAACACTTACATCCCTTCTGAAGAGTGAGACATTTTCTCTATAGTGGTTGTGTCCTGAAACACAAAAGGAAGAGGATGGATATAAATACCACACAACCATATTTCATCCCTCAGACATATGAAAGAGAGCAGATATTGCAAATCACTGACATGGAGAACTTTCTATGACTAGATGCAAGTTTATGTAGCAGACCCTTCTCTCATCGTTCCCACGCTAGGAATGAAAGACTCTACAGCGTGCACAAAGACAAAAGAGAGACAGTGAAGCTGTCAGCAATGAGAAGCCCCTGGTGCCCTCTTCACCTTGCCAAGTTGGCAGGGCCAAGAGGGGCATCTGCATGTGGACAATGCGCTGCATGCGTCAGCCTACTAAACTCACCCCCTGCACACCAGGTGAGGGGGCGAGACGACCCGAATAAGGGACCAAAAAAAGAGACAGTGCAGACGATTATGTAAATGAGGTGAGCCTAGCTCTACCACTGAGGGACCCATTTACGGAGGGGTGAAGTGTGACTGATGGCTAATCCACAAAAAAGAAAGAAAGAAAGAAAGAAAGAAAAAGATAATTCGCACTGATCTGTGTGCATTAATAAATCATAACCTTTAAGGCTGCTACAAACATCGATTCTTAATCTAAAACACGGTGCATACAGGCCTGGGTCAAGACATTAACGCTAACAAATGTTATCCAGTGCGGACCTCTGGATGGACATGTGAGAAGATCTTACCAGGGATCAGTGGTCAAAAGTCAAATCACTGACACAAGCAAGTGGCATATCATCTGGCCAGCCAAGTCTAATAATACTCCTTATTAGACAATGTTGTGGTCAGAGGTTGGAATGTATTCGTGGTTGGCGTGTGCCTATCTTCATGAGGCCTTCTATGGTACAGCGCGCCTCTGTAGGAAAACACTGATTATATTAGAAAATCCAAATCAGGCTGAAGACAGCTCATCTGTTGCCAAGAAGTGTACTCAAGGATATCCAGGCAGGCAGGAAACTATTTGACGTGTTAATGTGATGATAACGGTGTTAAACAGCTACTTCTCCTGGAGGCCCTGCTTGTACCTCATCATACCTCATCTCTCAATCCATCCTGGCCACAGATGTAATGTGTAATGCTCTGTGAGGGGTGTAATATGGATAATTAGAGGTGTGGCATCAGGAAAGCAAAACCTATACTGTTCCAAAACAAAAAACAAATGACGTACCACTAATGGGAAAAGCCTCATATGACTGTCTTTGGGACGTTCTGCTCCATGAAACGAGCAAAGATTTAAGCACAGCCTCTTCGCCGCTTAACTGTCCAGATCCTTTTTAATTGTAAAGCCATCGTAAGGACAAACGGCAGCAAAAGCCTATTTTGAAAAGGCTGCATGGTACAATTCAAGCCATTTAATTCCATTAAACAGGATCTTGGCAGAGATTTAGAAGGTAAATTAGGAGCTGTTACTACTGATCAATTTCAAGTTCATTTACGTTCTTGGATACTATAATTATACAAGTATCTACACTGAAAAGAACACACAATGGAGTATTGGCATACAAGTCAGTCCTGTATTTACCTGTAAGTATTTGATTGATCTTGGTACGATCAAAAGAAAATATTTGGAAAAAAAAAAAAAAACCCACACTGTTCCACCATCGTCATGTTTGATATCAATTTCTGAAAGCAGAACATTTCTCCTCTTCTCAAAACAGGCATCACGGACCATTTTCTTCCCCTAATTGTTGTATGTAAAGGATATGTGAGGATAAAATGCAGGAATGACATCCCAGTGTACGTATAAGGGTTCAAGGGTTCATCAAGGACCAGAGTAAACTGAAAAGACAAACAATACCACAACTGGTGGAGCTCCAGATTGAAGTGGACATGACCAGGCAAAACTAGATAAGGCCGGATAAAAAGTACTCTTTGGCAAAGGCCTTTTTTTTCCTGAATTTAGCCAGGCCACACCCTAATCCTCTTTTCTCACATGAAGTTGTCAATCAAAGGATCCGGGTCAAACGTGATTAGCATACTGCCCAATCACAGGTCTCAATTCATGTTCAATCAAGTGAGAAAGCAGATTTTTCTGCATTTTCTTCAGTGTTCTATCCAAGCCAACTCCTGGTAAGTTTCTAGATGAGAATCTGCACACAAACAACCAGAGTCATTAGGATGTGTGCAAGTCTGGCAACTACATGCAGTGTAGCTGTGTGTGTGTGCGCGCGCACGCGCATGGTGCGCTGCCATGGACTGGCATCCCATTCAGGGTGTAATCCTGCCTCGTGCTCAGCGTTCCTGTGTTCCCAACTTTGGATCCGCCATGACCCTTCCCAGGATAAAGTGTTCACCGAACGAACTCAAACGCCAATCATTACTGAGTCACTGACAGATGTACAGTGAATAGCTGTGTGAGTGTAAATGGAAAAAAAAAAAAGAGAGAGGAGATCAAGACTGACTCACAGAAAGGATTCCTGTGATCTGTGAGTAGAAGAGACTGCTCATTCCTCCGAACATAATCAATCCCATGAAGCAGGACACGCGCAAGAGCGCCAACTCATGACGCACTGTAAAGAACTCCTGAGAAACAAAGAAAGAGAACGTATCAGCATGAACAAAATATCACATGCATGCAACCATCCCTACTTTCTGTTCCAATACGTCTATTCACACACGTACACTGAAACAAAAATGCCATTTCCGCAGGGCTCATTAGTAGCAGTTGTTGTTCCTAACAGTGATTCGACGCTTCAATGTTCATTTGTCTGGCTTGAGGCTCTCTGAGCCTGTATCACTCCAAACATGCATCCCAGTTCAGCATATTCCACACACCACCAAAAAAAGTCGAGCCTTCCCAGAGATAACGCCTCTATCTCTCCTGCACAGGCACTTCTGTGTGTATACACCCCGCCTCACACTTCTCGGCTTGGTTCGTTTACCTACACACAATGTGGCAAAACAAAAACAGGAAATGAGATACAGGCCAGCGACTGCTGCCAAGGAGATGGCTCAGTTGGTTCAGCTGTCGTTGTGAATGCATTGATTAATCTGGATGAGAAGAAGTGAAAGTTAATTGAATTAAAGTGTTAATGCAGAGTGACCACAGAGGACAGACACTTTGTTACATATTCATCATCATAATCATTGTTCCCCGTCCATTGCTGCAGCGGGTTGGGTTCCTAAGAACCTTTCTTTACGCGGCATCTCCCTCCGCAGCTCTGCATTTGACAGTCCGGTGTGTTTTTCACAGTTTTTCCAGACGTCATGGGCGTACAGCTTCTTGCTAGATCGAAAAGAGCATTTATTGATCCAAAAATCAATCTTTTCCTGGAGATGCAGGGTAAATTGCCTTTTTTGAAACGATGCACAAGGCAGCCGGAAAAGGCGACTTCACTATAGTATAGGTTTAAGGCGCTATAGAATTTACATTGGACTTGAAGGACTTGACGTCTTTTTGCTTATAAGAGATGATGAGAACCTTACACCTTTTCCAGTAGAAATGCTCAAGGTGCAAACTATTTGTATGATCTATCTAAAATTTCAGCATTGCTCTGACACTGCGCTTATCGTATTAAAAGTGACACTAGGAGTGAGAAGCTTTTTCTCCTTGGACACGTCTTTCTTTCATTACACAATTCTGTACATTTACTTTTCAAACAAAGAAAGCAGTTCAAAGACGATATGAAACAAGTCAAAATGACAAAATAAAAATTCCTTTATTTTTTCTCTTCCCCACAAGTCCAGATGTACTGGTTAGGGCTGTAAAGGTGTAGGCTAGCAAGTAAGTGTGCTAACGAAGCTAGCTAGCAGATTTGAAGCTGGACTAAGTAAGATATGTATCCTTAAAAGTGGACTTAAACGTGACTGTGTGGTGCAATAGAAAAAGTATGCACCCCATCATCCAGAAATCATAGATTTGAATCCTGATAATGCTAGAACCATCTGTGGCGAGGAGCAAAATTGGGAGGGATAACATTCTCTCTCCCTTACAGTACATGATTCTATCAGCCACAGGAACACTAGCCAATCACAGGCGTCTGGGAGCTCATGCATTCTTAAGGGGGCAGATAGCACCCTCCTGTTTTGGCAGTTGTCGTATAATACGGGAGACCTAACTGGTGGGTGGGAATTAACCAAGACTATGCACTGCAACCCTGCTATAACAAACTATCACCTACGGTAGTAAAAGAAGGCAACTGGACTTGCTTGAAATTCTCAATTCTCTTGAATTCAGAATTTCAAGCAAGTCCAGTTGCCTTCTGTAGCACCTACGGTTTACTATGACCTGGATGATGGAGAATCTTCAAATACACAGAACTCTTACTACGAACTTTTGCATATAACAAACTAAGTTTGTGCTCCCCGCCTTTAGTCACGAGTCAGAGTCTTCCACAAAACAAAACAAAACAAAAAATATTCACTCATCTCCACACGCACTGCCACTCGGAGCCTGCAGCACCATTAGGACCAATTACCATGCACCTGTTTCACATTACAGCGCAATCACAACGTGCATTTATAAGGACTCTTTAAACACACAGACTTGAAGTATGCGCGCAATACTTAGTGTCTCACGTTATCAAGCCTTGTCTCTGTGTATTGCCTTTGTTTTGTGTATTTGGACTCTGCTTTTCGTCTTTGCCTCCGCCTTTCTGTTTGTTCCTTGCGTGACCATTGCTCGTTTCATCATCCCCTTCTTTGTCTTACGGTTTTGAACTTGTTTGCCTGCCTGTTTGTAAATCACTCACCTGCTTACATGACACACTGAGCCATGCACCCCTCTTCTCCCCAGAGACAAACTAAGTTATTAAGCCTGCAGTCAAGTTAACATGTTAACACCATAAAATAAAGGCTTAATGAGCCTTGCTTAGGTGTCGATCACTAACAATTAGAGAACGGTGATCAAAAGGATCGATAAAAGGACGAAACGACTGCTGATACCACTTAACTTAATACCTAGTTAAAGCGTACTGGCGGCATTTTTATAGCCCCCACCAGCCCCACGGCGCAACGTAAATGGCATCATCAGGGATTTGAAACACATGAATGAACTGAATGGTGAAGATTTAGAAAACAAAGGGAGTCAGTGAGTGGACACTGATAACCTCTGTCATTTCCATAACAGATGAAGAAATCATCACCACCTTCTGTAATTTGGTTAATGAACTGTGTTATTAACTCGGAAGGAGAAATTCGTGATAAGGAGAATGCGCCAAAAATTTTGTATATAATGTGAGTGTCTGGTGTGACAAGTGGGTCCGTTTCAGTATTACAAACTATTTGGATGCCCTCAAGGAGCTCGTCATAGCAGGGCTGCAGTGTATGGGGGGGGACTGTCCGTGTAGATTATAGAAACTAAAATGCAAAACCACAACGCATATTTCCATCTGGAGCTGGAGGAAAACAGGCTTCGGAGAACCCTCAAGCAAGTACGACTTTTTAATCCGTGTTTTAAATGTAAAAAAGCGGTCAGAAAGAAGAAAAACAAGCCATCATCATGTAGAGAATCAAGATGCATCAAGAATCGTTTTGTAAATTGCACTAGCATTCACACTGAACTGACTGTCCTAAAAGAAAAGAGCCAAATGATACCTTATATACAGGACATCCTCTGTAAACATGCTATATGCTTTAGATTCCCAAACTTTGAGGATCATTGTGGATTAAACCTACGTCCTGGTGATGCAGTATTTAATTACGCTTGACCATGAAATACATTTTGAGGGAATTTTTAAAAAGATTACAAGTTTAAAGTGATCTTTTTCACTTTTCATAAATGTAAACTTAATTTCTCTTGGACCAGAAATGATATTTTAAAAAAAGCGCATCGATGCAATGGAAGTTACAGAGAAAACTTTTCTTTATTATAGATCTTTAATGAAAGTCAAAAATCCAGCAGAGAAGTTGCATGTAAATTCTGCCTGATGATTTTGCCCAAATATCCCTTTCTGAAAGTTTGCAGATTTGAACAGAATTAAAGGCTTGAAGTCATACCTGAAACCAAGTAAACACTTTTTAAACTAAATGAAATTTGATCATATGCATAATTATACATTTTATATTACACATACATACATATTTTTTTTTTTATATTACACACACACTTTTTTTTTTTTTGCCAAACGTATTCGCTCACCTGCCTTGACTCACATATGAGCTTAAGTGACATCCCATTCCTAATCCATAGGGTTCAATATGACG
>JAOANJ010000001.1:26086132-26099673 GCA_026413345.1 Ariopsis seemanni | reverse complement strand
GTATTGTTCTACAATGTAGAAAACAGTCAAAATACAGAAAAACCTATGAATGAGTGGGTGTGTCCAAACTTTTGACTGGACCTATATATATTTATGGTGTAGCTGAACTATTACAACCCAGACTCTTGGGGAAAATGTTCTCATAGGACTAATTTGCAGTACCACTGCTTACTGGGTTGACTATTACTGAAAGTTTTAACTTCTAGTTTTTCTGTGTTTTCAGAAAATTATCCAACATTTTCCATCAGTGTGACTCAAGTGAATTGTTTAAGAATGTGCGATTGTTACACTTCGATGTGACACCATCACTTCCAGTAGTCACTTCACAGAGCCACATTTCACACATACACCAAATTAAATCCTCCCCATCCTGTGCTTCTAATTTCGTCACCATGGTGATAATGCTAAATTATTGCAGTTTAATGGCACAAATAGTTAACACAAAATTCTCTGCCTTTTTGTTTGAGTTCAAATCATTTTCCACATGAGCTCCAATCCAGCTGATGCCAAGATGGCAAAGAGGAAGTTAAGTGCAGTGCTTTGAGCTATGCATGATTGACAGTGCTCAGAATTGTTATGGCTGGTGAGAGCGACTTCTGATTGACTGATCTGCACACTGTCTTGGCACACAGAGGGAGAAGCCCTCAGGTGGTTCAGAACTGTCGAATACCTGGTCAGGCTGAAGCTTTCATAGTGACCATGCAGTGCTAACATACAAACCTGGACGTTTTTAAAGCCAGTTTTTGAGGACCTATGTGCCAACTAACAAAAAAAGGCTAAATGTGTAGTTTTGCATCAATATCTTTTAAGGAACAAAAATCTACAGGAGGTATGCCAGTACAACTATCATACCACAATGCTGAGATGCCTATTTTCTTTGGTCCCAGGTGTTAGACGCAATGCTTTTGGCCTAGAGCAGGCTGCCTGCTTTATGAGGTGGCAAATGAAGCACCAGTGCAGGCACTAAAATGTGCCAGCATTAGTGTCATAAGCACAGAACACGAAGACAGTGATTACAGCCTCATTGCGCTGTTAGTATGGGAATTGGCCAGCCATATTTAGAGAGCCATAAAACATAGACAGACTGAAGGGTTTACAGCAAGTGGTTATTTCTAATGGAAGCTCTTCACAGCACCTTTACTACTGTAAAAATATCCATCTAGAGATGGGGGGCATTTACACATTGTAAGATGATGTCCAGGTAAAATGTTCTGTCCATAGCGTTTACGAAAATGCCTGGAGATTATTCAAGGATTTTCTGATTTGGTTACAGATGTCAAAATGTCATTAATAATATGGTCCCTTTATGGAAACAACTTTGAATGTTGAAGGAAGCTCTTTCATGTGATGAACTGAGGTAATTAACCAGTGCACCTGCACTAATGGCAGTGCATAAATTACTTTAGGTTATAAAGTCAAATACACTGTTTTCCCAAGGCACTGATTATTGCATTCTGCACAGGAAGAAGTGTTTGTGGTTGTTAACAGGAATTTGCTAATACTAAAATATGAGGAAAATGGAAACCTGTAAAACATGGTGGTAAAAGAAATAGTTGTAAGTGATGTATTAAAGGTAAACTGCCTTTCAGATTTTTCAAGTTTAGGTCATAAAAAGAATTTTCCCTGACACCCAATTATTTTTGTTTAATGGACCAAAAGCTACTGAACTCAAATCACAGACTTCCAATTTTATTCGTTTTTTTTAATAGAACAATTATTGAATTTAGGGCCACGTGGCCCTAAATTCTCCACTATTTTTTTCTTGCTTCACCATGACCCAATTCAAGATACAATGTCATGCATCACGTGGTGGGCTTTCCCCGTTCGCGCAAGGCACTGTGGGATACAAATTTGAAACAAGAGAGAACAATGGCAGATGTGAGTGTGCAAATGAAACGTGAAAGACCAACTACAGTAATAGAAAGTGAGAAGAAAAGACGTTATGTTGCAAAGGAAAGGAAGCGCAGGACCAAGCTAATAAATATCAGCCGTCAGCGAGCACCTCGGTGTGAACAGCTGTTCGTTTAGCGACAGAATGATGTAATTATCAGTGCATGGTCAGGGTAAACCTGTAGATGGCAGTAATGCAACACTGGATGCCAGCTGCTGTAAAACCCTAAAGATGAAGAAGACAGCGATGCCTAAGGTAAGCTTGCGCATGCGCACACGAACTTCCTCTGTCTGCCTGACTGCATGAAGCGAGCGATTTCATGCATATTATTTGCTAGGGAATCCCCTCAAATTAAATTTGGTAATAGAACAGTGTCCCATCCAGGATGTATTCCTCCTGCCAAGCTTGCGTCCAGTGTTCTCCAGATCCACTGCAACTCTGACCAGGATAAAGCTGTTGATGAATGAATAAAGCACTTGCAGGTTAGTGGTCCCTATAGCATCCATTGTACAGCAAATAGCTCTTATGCTGTTTACAATTTAGCTAACTTTTAAGAGAAACAAAATCTTCAGCCATTGGTCTCTAGAGATTTATGACATGGATGCTTTAGGCCTGCTGCTTGAGATATTGCTGTATTTGTATTTATTGAAATTAGTTGCCATAAATGCAACAAATACAACCCAAAGCTGCTGAAAAAAATTCTTACATATATTAGATTATACATCAGTTGTGGGAACAGTGCACAATGAAACAATACTTTAAAGGAAGTCAGGCAAGAGCCACTCCCAGCATGTTCTCCTCTATTCTCAGGTCAACAATGAGTTTTTAGCCCAAGGATTAAAATCATTTACTCAGATGAGTCAGCTCTTAAATCTATACTCACGGTTTGTGTATGACAGTACAAATATAGTACCTGGAGTTTTTATTCTGGAGGGCTCAAATCCCATTAAACAAGAAAGATAGGCCTGGGGCTATCACACAAACCTGCCAGATGCATGATGGTCCTCAATTTCACTTCAGCAAGTGACTGAGAATGATAGAAAAAGAGATTGCTGTGGCATTAAACAAGGACAAGAAATTAATAAAGTTGAAGTGGGTGGCTATGAAAAAAATAAGCAAGCACAAAGATTTGAAAGGAGGATTTAGAAAGGAAAAAGAGGATGAAGTGTTGTTCTATACAGCTCTCTTTTCTGCATCAGTATGCTGCCTCTGACAGGCTTTCTTCATCCCACTCAAGAGAGCAGAAGCAGTCAGGGGGAAGAGCTGTTCAAAAGGGTCATTAGCCTCCAATCCACCACAACACCCCAGCTACTAAGCAGCTCAGTCTGGGTCCAGCCAAGTACCATTCACCTATACAAAATTTATAGGAAGGTTTATACAGTAAACCTGTTTAAAGTTTATACAGTAAAGCCATTAATTCAATAACTTCATTATTCTATAGCCTAATCCTGTTGTTGTTATTATTATTATTATTATTATTATTATTATTATTCAGGTAAAACAAGATACACAAGATTATTACTATTGTCTAATCTATTTATGTCTTGTTGAATAACTGGACGAACATCTGCATTGGGTAGGGTTAACGGCAGCAACAATATAAAACATAGACAGTTAAAGCTGGTAAGTTTGGTTGGGTAGTTGATGTGGAAGAGGAAATTTCAGAATTTATGAGCTATGAATTGCTCATGTGAACTTGGAGAAAGTACAAAATGGGTATGTATAAACTTTTACTCTTGATAGTTTTGTTTTTGTCTTTAGCCACTCTTCCTGAACTAATTGAATTCGGAAAGAAGAAGAAAAAGAAGAACTTTATTCATTACATGCTTGTGAAATTCCTCTCTGCATTTAACCCATCTGAAGCAGTGAACACACCCACAAGCAATAAGCACACACGCATACCGTACCCAGAGCCGTGGGCAGCCATGCTAACAGCGCCCGGGGAGCAGTTGGGAGACAAGTACCTTGCTCAAGGGCACCTCAGCCCAAGGCCGTCCCATATTAACCTAACCACATGTCTTTGGACTGTGGGGGAAACCGGAGCACCCGGAGGAAACCCACGCAGACACGAGGAGAGCATGCAAACTCCACACAGAAAGGCCCTCGCCAGCCACTGGGTTCGAACCCAGAACGTGCCGCCCCTATTTTGATAATGCATAGACATGCGTTATCAAAATGGCAAACCGGTACAAAATTAAAATTCTTTTGATTCACTTGCTTCTTTTTTTTTTTTTTTTGCTTTGCTCACTCGTGAATACATTCACCACTTGAAGATAAACGTCAGCTGAGAGGCATCTCACAATATCTTATCCACCTGTGTGTCTCAGTGTTTGAGCTTTGAAATGTAAGCAGCAAATGGGGTCACGTTTAGGTCTGATTAAACTCATTACAGCTGCAAAGAATAAAATGCAAAGCAGAAACGCTGTCTCTCTGTCGATATGAGAACTGAGCTTTTGTGCTGTCAGTCGTAGTGTTCTTTAAAAGTAAAGAAACAACAACACGCCTTCATCCTTGAACATAAATCACAGAGGCAACCCAAGAGTCCCATCATATATTCATCACGGTATCTGGATGTGTCTCAGAGGTGCTCTGACAGGATATTCTGACAAGCCAGGGATATCACAACCTGCAGAAATGTGGCGTTTAACAGTATAGCAGAAGAGAGATGAATTTTCTGGTTGCTGCATAACTCAGACATATCTGACAGGCTTGCAATTCCTTTATGTATAAATGCATTGTAAATGTGATTTGTGGTCACAATGCTTTTTTTTTTTTTTAATACCAGTATAACATTAATACTCCTCAGTACTAACTCGGGGATACTATAAAACCTTTTGGCCATCATGTCACTTCTAAAACTCAGCCAATGAAAATAATTTTGAATCATTATTTATGTTCTTGACCATTAATATGTCATCTTGAAACCTCCCTACACACTAAACTGCACTCCAACAGTCAAAAAGTCTTACTCCCTGTATTTCATCTAAAGTACTGCACTGAAAAACTGAATTTAATCCTCTTTTCTTTCTCAACCTCCCTCTCCTCCTGTTTTATCTTCGTCTTCCTCTTTCTCTTAACCCATTTTTTCCCTCTTGTGTTGCTTCTGCTCCCCTTCTTGGTTGGTTTGTCGTTTATTGTTTAGTTTTTGCCCTCTGTGACCCTTTCTCCCTCCTCTCAGCCTTTTAAAGATGACATTGATATCAAACCGGACTTACGCAGTGACACCTTGGACACGCGTCAGGACTATGAGATCAAGGTGAGTGAGACACACCCACGTGCAAGCTCTCTCTCTTACGCACACATAAACACACATGCACGCAAGCTGTTTGTCCTTCAGTGCAGCATATTTATGTGTACCAATGCTGAACCGTTACTATTCGTGCCGGGACTTGAGCTCAGCCAAAACTTCGCCAGACACCAAAAAAGCAACAGGGCAAAGGATTTTGCAAGGGATTAGCGGCAGGCTGCCATGCCGCTCCGTTGTGTATAGTTGTCCATGTTGATTTTAAAAGTAACTAAGTAAATTACACAGGAAAATGAATACTTAAGTCTGCGTGAAAAATACTGGCGTAACCGACTGTAACCAGTCAGGTACTCTAATAATAACTAAAAGTCTTTGTGTGGCTAATAGATGATGCAGAGCAGGCGAAGAGTTCATCTGTCAGCATTTATTCTGGAAAACAATGAATGACAGGGCTCTCAACACACAGAGACCGGGGAAAGAATTCTGGCATCCCTACAACATAATACATCAGTTATCACCCAGCCAACTGGCTACTCAGATAAACACTCAATGTTTCACATAGAATTTTACAACACTAATTTACATATTTGATCCGATACAAGCAGCGGATGTGTGTTAAAACATTCTTACATCAAAAAAATAAATACCATATATTTTAATGAATATAGTCCATGCAGGATTCACGAAGCCAGCTTACCCCTTTCCACACAGCCCAAGCATGATAATGTCCACAGGTGTGTTACACTAACACCCCATCAGAAACAATAGTGGAACCATTAACAGAACCCAACAAATTAACATATTTTACAATAGCGGGATTTGAGGAAGTAAAAAAAAAACAACTTAATTATGACATTGCTACATGTGCGTGGAAGAACAGTCTGGAGACAGAAATCTTAGTTTCTCGGTCGTTAGCCTGTGCTACTTGCTCTCGAAAACACTGGCTTGACTGCTTTATTAGCATTTGCTAACACTACTGATGAACACTACACCGGCTGGAAGGTGACTTCACTGCTGCACTGACAGCGCTGACTCGCGGTTAACCTGACACTGGTCTTCGAGAAGGCTTATGGTGATAAATTTTTGGTCCCTCCCACTATAAATCAAAATCTGATTGGTTAATTCATCTATCACTTCCGACATAAATATACACTGCCATGGCCTTCTGTCCTGGCAATGAAGTCCTAACCAGTGAGTGAGCCAGCTCTAAACTCTTCTCAGGATAGAGACAACAAACAAACAAAAATCTCATTGGATACCTTTATTTTAATGTTTTCAGGACAGTAACCCGTTCATTTCTGAAGCAAATTTGATAGAAAATGAGGCCAAATTAAAATTAGAAGAGAATAATTATAATGAAATTAGGAAAGAAATTAAAGAATGAAAGAAATTAAATATAACATTTGAAATGATAAGTTTGGGCCTTCTCTGAAGGCCTAGAAGGCCCTGACGGTTCCCCTCTGATGTGCACATGTACTGCTTAACATGTTTATCACTGGATGTTACACTGAACGAGTACCATCATTATTCCCAAAATAGGTAAGTAATAAAATAAAAATGATTTTCATTGTTAATAGCAAAACTTGGCAAAGGTGCAGAAAGTGATTTGATAAAAATCTTCTCAACGGCTTTGCCAGACTTTCTTCAAAACAAAGAGTTGTCGCAAAACTTGGATTTTTTTTCTTCTTTTTTTTTCAACTGTTTTGTTGGTCATTTTGCCATAATTTTTGGATTTGTGGCAGATACACAAAAGAAGGTTAAAAAAAAAAAACTTCTTTAAAATCTTTTTTGTTTTTCCTTTCTGCCCAGAACACACAGGTGATGCAAACTTTTGCAATCTCTGTATGCACCCACGGAAAATGCACCCGTGTGGTTTTACTGTGCACACTCAGTGTTTTTATTTTTCCTTATAGGACCCAACAAACGGCTATTACAATGTACGAGCCTCCACCCATGATGAAGTCCGACCTGCCTCCCGCTCCATGCACTACTCTGACTATCGGACCTCTTCTGCACCAGGTGGCGCTGCGACTGTTAGTGGTAGCTCAGGCACTGGAGCTTCAGCAGGTCCTGGAACACCGAGCAGCTTGGCTCCTGGGTCACGAGCCGGCTGCTACGACCCTCGACCTCCTTCCAGACTCAGCTATGCCCAGTTCAACACCTTCAGCAGACCAAGTCAGTCTCAGCAGCCTCCGCCCAGCTCCGGACCTCAAACAGGTGACTTTTCAGCTGAATGCAGTCTCCTAGACTCAACACCTCAGTTACCATACGAGAACTACAGCTACCCGTCACACTACCCCACATATCGTCTTGGCTTTGCTCCTCCCAGCCTCGCTCCATTAGAAAGCGGCGCAGCGTACGAGATGTACAGCGTAGGGCCGAGTGTAAGCGTCGGAGGCACTGCTGCAACCCCAGAGAGTGGACTCGGGAAGTACGGTAGCTCCACACGTTTTTCCTACACCTCGCAGCATTCCGACTATTCCCACCGACACACACAGAGGATGCAGACGCACGTGTGAAGGAGGAGCGTAATGCCATGCTGCGCTGCTCTTCCTCACTTCAGCACACACACTTGACCACATGCACACAAACATACACAGGAGGAAGTTGTAAAGAAAGAGAGAATGAGTGGTAGGATTCAGATCAGAAAGCACAGAAGAGAGAGAGAGAGCGTGGGAGGGAAATTGAGAGGTGAGGGAATTCTCTTTTCAGCTTTTTCGGCTTATCTCCTCAGCTCAAGGAGCTGCTAGCGAAAGTCACAATCAAGATGAAAAAGTAGCATTAATAAAGGATCAAAGATCTTCAGAATGCTGACTGTAGAGGTGAGGAGTTAGCATGGCCACAGACACATCTTGAGAACTGAAGGAGACTTCTGTGTTTGTCTGTGACAAAAACGAAACATGGCAGCGGTGGTCATGGAAGACTTTTGTATGAATTCTTGTTAATGGCTTCTTCAACTCGTCTCCACACCTTTACAAGACAAAATAAGAAAGCAATATAACAGAGATGACGCCTACAGTAGACTTGCAGTGGTTCAATGATGATTACTAAACAGTCTCACAGACATTTATTCGTTCCTCACGTCCAGCCATGAGCAAAGCACTAAACAAAGCACAACACTATATGACCAGATATCCTCGGCTATCAAAGCATTAGGGGTGTAACGATACGGCATGTCATATTATATCATTCAGTGCAGGGCTTTTGATTCGATGTGGTAATAAATTCAACAGGCTGCATAATAAAGTAGGATATTTGGTATAAAAATGTTGCTTATATTACATGAGCTGATTCAAACTTAATCAGGGCTCACACACTCTCTGTTGAAAAAGTAACTTCCTCGAAATTATGAATCAGCTCAATTTTCTTCTAAGCACGCTGTTTTTCACAAGCTAATATGCTAACATATTAGCGTATTAGCAAGCAGCAATGGCAACCGTCAACACCAAACAGGAACTAGAAAATTCCTACAAATCTTTAAATTCTTGTGTACAGGAGCACTTTGGATTCCCAGTGACTTAAAACTCTGATGGACAGTGACTTAAAGCTTCTGTGTCGGTTGGTAGAACGAGATGAAAACCCAAAGCAGCACACACATACACGTCTCTCTACTGATTACAGAAAATCAGAGCAGAGATTGGGAGCTACAGATGTGAGACCCTGCTTGGTAATGGAGAACATGGGATTCAAAAAACATCCAACAGCAGAATTTGAAAAAAAAAAAAAAGTTTAATTAGACCTTTAATTTTATTACTTCCTAGTACACAGCTTTTTGTTATATGCTGCTAAGAGTCTGAATAGATCACACAAACACTGTCATTATTGCATTTCAGTTATCGTACTTTTATAATGCTCAATGTTTTAATCAACAGAAAACGGAAACCGAAAACATGCATTTCGACGATGCTTTATTTTCGCTGTCATGAAAATATATTGCTGTGACCCTGTAGAACAGGATAAGCGGATACAGATAATGGATGGATGGATAGATAAAATATATTGCACCGAGACACCACCCTATCGAAATCGTGTCAAATTTGAATCATGTGTGTCGTTACACCCCTACAAAGTATGTGTGATCAGTTGGACACTAGGTGATGAAAGGTCAAAACACTTACCTGCTTTACCTGTTAATTAGTATCTAGTCAGTATTCTAGATTGCTAAGCTACCTCATGAAGTGGGCTACAAGCCTTATCACTTAGAACAATTATAGGAACAAAAAACTATATGTGGTTCACTTACCTTTTACAAAGTTGTCTGTGGCTGAATGCGTTCATTCTCATTAATTAAATTAAGTTGAAACTCATATCATTGAATTAAAGCACTTTTAATATAAAAATAGACATGTAAGGAAGGAAAAGAGACCAGTTCAGGAAGCCATCATCCGTGGCCAATGACATCTGTTTTTCTTTTTTTCACTCGTTCTCTCTTTCTTTCCTGAATTGTTCACGATGGGACAAACCGTTGGGTTGGCACATGAGTTGGTGGAGGATGTAGTGAGATGCGCAAGGGGGCATCATAATAAACCATATATTTTTTCAAAGTGTTTTTACATGATGATTAGTTGATCTTTGAGCACATACAGTATAGCTGCATATATATACAGTATATGTGTGTGTGTATGTCTGAATTCCCCACTCGTTTCCACGGTGCTTTGTAGTGGGGTCATTGTTTGCACTGCATTCCAGTATTCTAGCATAGATTATTACCCTTATAATCTACCTGTAATCTCTCATTTGCACACTAGGCTAGAGTGTTTTGACTAGTCCCGAAATACAGAATTATTTTTTTTCTCATATTTCTGTAAAGAATTGTGGACCAAAGGTTCATCATTAGAGTGTCAGTCTTTATTTAGGTGATATTCACCTCAACAAACAAGGAAATATGCAGATTTGTTTGTGTTTGTTGCTTCTGGACTCAACAGTAATAACGGTGACAGAAAAAAGGTGTTTTAAAGGGTATGGGACTGCAAAACATAGAAAAAAAAAAGAAAAAAAAAGATGACCCAGCCTTAGGTACACATACTGATCTCAGATCAGGCTGCTATGCCGTCACCTTATTATTATAAGACATCATAATGAACTAAGTGGAGCTGAGCTTGTCGCCAGTTCTTGGATGGATTTCTTGACAGTTTTGGGTTCCCAGGGTCTTATCCCAGAGAACAGAATGTTTATACATACATACATACATACACACACACACATTTTATATATATATATATATATATATATATATATATATATATAATGATGTAAAGATTATCAATACCTAATACATTGGGGACTGTTCCCGCACACACTATCACAAAGACACCTGCTACTTGTGCCAAACACAGACACCTAAGTTGGAGGAAGCATTTTTTTGACCAGTAAAAGTCAGACCTGGTCTGTGGATATGAAACCAGACAGGTTTTGAAGGATCATGATCTTGTGAAGCCGAAGACAGTCCGTCTCGTAATGGTCGTCCATCACGGAACAGTGAGGTGCTGTCTACAGCCGTCGTCTGGGTTTCGATGCCTTTCAATTGAAGGAGTCTTGTAAATACTTTCCCATGTGTTACTCCTATTTCAAGTATTATTTTATATCATTCAGTGTGATGCACTCTTTAAATGCAGTATTGTTACATTTCAACAGCGCAAGGGAAAATTGGCAGAAGGACTAACGTTTGGAAATGGATTTTAAAGATTTTATGACCTGTTGTTAAAAAAAGAACAACCCTAAATAATGAGCTGTGTTTGTTAAACTTGGCTGGAGTCCAGTGCGGTGCCAAAGAGCACTCAAGCAGAACGAGATGCTCACCATCAACAGATAGCACCTTTATACCTGCCTGTGCTGCCCATTAGTATGTCTTTATGGTACATTTGATTACTTTGAGCAGTTGACAGAGAAAGAAGTAGTGGGAGGTGTGACCTAACCTATGTTTGAGGACATGGTCTTCCTCCAACTTCCTTCTCAAAGGACTGAAGCTCCATGAGGACTAAAAGAGGGATATATGAATACGTGTTGATTTAAAAGAAAAAAAAGAGTGGCCTTAGGGAAACATGACTTTTATAATCCAACACTTTATACGCCAATTTAAGGCTGGAGGAGAATGATGTGTGTTTGTGAATCTCTTTGTGTACAAATATCTTTATGTAATCCTTTACTTCCCTAAAGTTCCTGCTCCAATACTTTTATTCTGCTGGTAGGACTGTATCCTGTATACTTGCGTCTTAGAAAGCAAATGTTGATCTTACCGTACTGTTCTTCATAGTTGAAGCATTCTACAGTTGTACAACAGAAGTTAATAAATTTTCATTTTTTTTATTTCATTATCTTTTTTCCCCCAATATTTTTTTAAAAATGTTATGTAATTATTTTTTCACAGTATATCAAATAAAAGCACTGTTTTTATAAGAATGGATGATGAGAGTTGTTTTATTTTATATCTGTCATAAATTCAAAAGTATCTCAAGTCACAAAATATTGAGTGTGTTTATGGTGTACCTGAAGGGCAAGACATGCCACTGACTTTTTTTGCATTGTAGTTTACTGCAGTACACTGGTATGATAATTGTTATGAAGTTAAATGTTGGAATGTTAGCATTTTCCTTTTTGTAAACCATAGGGGCTACAGCTCTCACTACATACAATACCAGTCAAAAGTTTGGACACACCTTCTAATTGTTTATTTTTATTAATTAAAAGATGCTTCATGTCTTAAAGTGATAATGGATGTTGTTTCTCTTTAGTTGAGCGGTTCTTGACATAATATGGATTACTACAGTTGTGGAATACTGTTTGATCTCAAACACATTAAGAAGGCAAGAAATTGCACTAATTACATTTTGACGAGGCATAACTGTTAATTGAAAAGCGTTCCGGAGGACTACCTCATGAAGCTGGTTAAGATAATGCCAATAGTGTGGAAAGCGTCAAGGTAAACGCTGGCTACTTTGAAGAATCTAAAATATGAAACGCTTTGTTTACCACATAATTCCATACATCATCCAGGTGTTATTTCAGTTTTGTCGTCTTCAGCATTGTTCTACAATGTAGAAAATAGTCAAAATACACTAGGTGTGTCCAAACTTATCACTGGTACTGTATAGCGTCTCTTAGACAAACTTTTCACACTGAAACACAGTTACAGCCATTTGGTTACCCTGAGGGTGTGCCTATAGTGACCAGTTAGAAAAAAAAGACATTTCTATGTAATACGGACACTACACTTTTGGGCTGCTGGAGAGTGTGGACTCCTGAGTGAAGTATCCGAAGCGTAGAGAGTCTCCAAAGACTGCAGTGATTGTAGAAAAGAACAAGCCCGTTATTGATTGGTGATTAGTTCCATGAATGTCTTATGGCTGTTTGATCATACTTCGGTGTGGCACTAATAAAATGTGCATGATCAGAATGAAATGCAATACACCAGGGACTTGCATTCACTTCTATCACAAAGTTCACATTTAACTCAACGAAAATCACCTGCCAAGTGTTTTTCACTGAAGATCTAAAATGACAAGAGCCATGTAATGAAGCTTTTCCTTTTCAATGTGGCATGTTTACTGCTAGGTCACTAATGAAAAGCATTACAAGCCGTGCATTGTCTTTCACATAAACAGAATGGTGCATGTTGCTTGGGATGGTGGACAATATTCACTTCTGACTTGCATGCAGCATTTATCCCCTACTGATCAAATGACATGAATATTGAAATGAACGTTTTGCTTTTATGTTTAAAAAAAAAACCAGGACTGCATGTGTCGTGCCTTTCAAGTTTCCCCTCAATCGTGATTATGGTTATATCTGGCACAGAATCTTCTTCATAATAAAAGGACCAACAACTCATGGTTAATCACAAGATAACTGTAGTGACAGTTTCTTGCTGCACCATGCTTATCTGGACCTTTGTAAGCAAGAAATTAATTGGACCTTCCTAAATTTCAGCCGAGTATGGACTTCAAGCATCAGTAAAACAGATGCTTTTCAGAACATTTACTCTACATGACCCAACAATACATGAAGAAAAAGCAACAGGCACAGACATAAAATATTTATTCTGTATAATAGGATTTTACATGGAGAGGTTTGACTGAAGTTGTCCACCATAGCAGAGTGAATTTGAAAGACCAAAACAGATGTACACGAAACGGGCATTGCGGTTCTTTAACGGTCCACCTCACCAAACACAATGTCTTGAGTTCCTAAAAAGGAAATGCAACAAAAATTTTAATTAACCAGTGTTGTATGGAAAAAGTGTGCAAATTCAGATCGTTAAATTAAAAAAAAAAAAACTTAATTCAAACTTGTATACAGTTGTGATCAGAAGTTTACATACAGTGACATGAATGTTATCTTGGATATGAATGTCATGGCAATATTTGGGCTTTCAGTAATTTCTTTGAACTGTTCTTTTTCTGTGGCAGA
>JAOANJ010000001.1:26071768-26083790 GCA_026413345.1 Ariopsis seemanni | reverse complement strand
TCTGCCACAGAAAAAGAACAGTTCAAAGAAATTACTGAAAGCCCAAATATTGCCATGACATTCATATCCAAGACGACATTCATGTCACTGTATGTAAACTTCTGACCACAACTATAAAATGTTCCTAAAATAACATTTACTGTAATTTCTACCATTTTTCATAATGCTACATGCTAAATATTTGCCAAACAGGAAGCCTGAGTCCTTTGCTCTCAGCCAAAGCCCTTGTTAGACCTCAAACTGCTGGGGAGATGTCAGCATTTTCATGAGCCTTTTAATGGCCATGATCTAAAGCTATTCGTTTTAGTGCATTTTATATTATAAGAATACAACAGATTCTGAAATGCACAAACCAGCCCATTTGGTACCAACAACCATGCCATGATTAAAGTCACAGAGATCAACCCCCTGATGTTTGATGTGAACATTAACTGAAGCTCTTGGCCTGCATCTGCATGATTTTATGAACTGCATTGCTGCCAGCTAACGACTGGCTGATTGAAGAACTACAAAAAAAGAAAGAAAGAAAAATAAGACACAGGTGTACCTAGCAAAGTGGATGGAGAGTGTGTGTTTTTCAATGCGAGCGCACACAAGCTGTTCAGTGACGTGTTCACGGTCGGTCTGGTATCAAAGTGGGTTTTTCACCACATGACTGAGGAGTACAAAGATTTGTAAATATTGTTTTCACATTTGTAATTTTAAAAATCTGGTCTGTGGGGACATGGGGGCAATTTGTAGAAACTCGTACTGTACTGTTGGCATGAAAATGTTGAGCAGTGCTTATAACAAGCTGTTTCAACATAACTTTTTGCAAGTTTGTGCGGGGCGAAAGAAATGAGGCAGCAGGTTGTATTCTGGTCGCAACCCTCGAGTTTGACATGTCCTCTAGAACCTCTGATCTAGAAAACGTACCCTTTAAAACATTCCAATTTCTGTCTCTCAGGTATTCAGATAGCTTAAATCATCCAACACTAAGGCCCCACAAACAATGAACTGTTTTGTTGCTGTTGAAGTTAGTTTGGATATGCAGAGAAATCATTTTACCAATGATGGCCACCACATCAGCAAGCATGTGTCCTTTTGCCATTTTGTCCAAACCAGCCTAAAAAAAAAAAAAAAAGTGCATTAGAGAAAAACAGACTGTTGATTAAATATGACTAAGGAATATAGGAGTTATTTGTATATTTTATGCACATATTTCTTTAAATATACATTTATTAAGGTTTCAATAAAGCTGTAGCAATAATGTAGTGAATTTTCCATTATATATGACACCACCCCCAATCTAGTGGAGTGCCCTAAAGCTAAATGCTCCATATTGTAAATTAGGACAAATGTACTTTTTTTTTTTTTAAACGTACAACCTAAGAAAGCTGGGACGCTGTATTAAACAAATAGAAACAGAAGGCAAATGATTTGCAAATTCTTTTCAACCTATATTCAATTGAATACAATACAAAGACAAGATATTTAATGTTCAAACTGAAACTATAGTTTTTTTTTTTTTTTTTTAAATATACACTCATTCGGATACCTGCAACATGCTCCAATAAAGTTGGGACAGGGGCATATTTACCACTATGTTACATCACCTTTTCTTTTAACAACACTCAGTAAGCATCTGGGAACTGTGGACACCAAGTTTTGAAAGTGAAATGCTTTCCCGTTCATATTCCATATACACACAACTTCAGTTTCTCAACAGTCCGGGGTCACCACTGCCGTATTTCGCACTCATAAATGCACCACATGTTTTCAGTGGAAGGCAGGCAGGCAGGCCAGTTTAGCACCCATGCTTGGCATCGACTTGCTGGAATACGTAGTGATGTCCCTGAAAAAGATGTCATCCAGATGGAAGCACATGTTGCTCCAAAACCTGCACGTACCCTTCGGTGTTAATGGAGCTTTCACAGATGTGCAAGTTACCCATGCCATGGGCTTTAACACACCCCCATACCATCATAGTTGCTGGCTTTTGAACTTTGTGCTGGTTACAATCTGGATGGTCCTTTTCCTCTTTAGTCCAGAGGACATGACAACATCCATGATTCCATAAACAATTCAAAATGTGGACTCCTCAGACCACAGCACACTTTTCCACTTTACATCAGTCCATCTCAGATGAGCTCAGATCCAGAGAATTCAATGATGTTTCTGGATGCTGTTGATATTTAGCTTTGCCTCGTAAATCCAGCGACATACTAGGTTTACTGACAACGGTTTTTCCGAAGTGTTCCCAAGCCCATGTAGTAATAATACGCTTTACACAAATCATGTTGGGTTTTTAATGCAGTGCTGCCTGAGGGATTGAAGGTCAATCTTGGTTTTTGGTCTTGCTCCTTATGTGCAGAGATTTGTCTGGATACTTCAAATCTTTTTCAGTGGTGAAATCCCAAAATTCCTTGCAACTGTATGTTAAAAAACGTTATTCTTAAACTGCAGGACTATTTGCAGCTTTTCACAAAGTGGTAAACCTCACTACCATCCTTGTTTGTGAATGACAGAGCCTTTCCATTTACCAGTTAACCTGGAGAATATGTTCCAAACTGGGAGGTATTCCAGAAACCAGGTTTAGTGAAACCCTGAGATACGGGAAACTCTGGATTTTACGTTCCAGAAAAAGAGGTCACTCAAACTCTGGGCCAGTTGCCAGGGTAACCAGACTGTGAACCAAACCTGCTCACTGGCAGGTTTTCTTTAACAAACAGCTGTCGGACATGGAGTGTCCTTTCCTTGTTAACATGATTGATGTTGGAGCCGACTTAACCTACATTTACGTCGAGAGAGAATTGAGAGATCCCGATTAGATGTGCTATACAATCTTTACGGTCCAATATCAAAGTTTCAATTTACTTTAGTCTAATGATTAGACTACCATATATTGAATTATTTTTAAATGCATGCATGCATGCATGCAAAAAAAAAAAAAACACTTCAAAACAGTTTTAGATTTTTTTTTTTATTTTTTTTTTTTATTTCCATCAGGAGAATGTGTCGTATGCACCCCCTAGAGGCACCTTCAGGGGTGCAGGCACCACACTTTGGAAAACCTGGAAACTGGGCAACCTCCCCCCTGCTGGTTGCCACGGTAAACCATAGTATCGAGCTCCATTTATGACGCTAAACTCATCAGGAACATACGACTGAACTATCTCAGATTAGCTGCTCTGGAACCGAGAACATCTCAGGGCTCATCAACTCCGAGTTCATGGTTAGGCTCAGTTTGTTAAACCTACTTTCTGAAATACCCTCCAGGTGTTTTTTGAGCATTCCTCAACTTTCCCAGTCTTTTGCTGCTCCTGTCCCAACTTTTTTGGAACATTCTGCAGGCTCCAAATGAGTATATTTACAACAAAAGTTTCAGTTTGAACATTAAATATCTTGTTTTTATATTGTATTCAATTGCATATAGATTGAAAGGATTTGCAAATCATTGCATTCTGCTTTTATTAACATTTTACACAGTGTCCCAGCTTTTCTGGAATCGGGGTTGTATTATTCTCCATCATCATCACTGTATTCAAGAGAAGAAGTTTTTGTCAGACGTACACTCAAGCAGACTTGAGCACAATGAGATTCCTCCCATCTGAAGCAGTGAAAACACACATGCACACACAAGTGAGCAATGAGCGCGCACACACATACCCAGAGAAGTGGGCAGCTATGCTACAGCGCCCAGGGAGTAGTTGGGGGTTAGGTGCCTTGCTCAATGGCACTTCAGGTCAACCTCAGGCCATGGCTGCCCCATGTTAACCTAACCACGTCTTTGGACTGTGACGGAAACCCACACAGACACGGGGAGAACATGCAAATTCCACACAGAAAAGCCCCCATTGGCCACTGGGCTCAAACCCAAAACCTTCTTGCTGTAAGGTGACTGTGCTAACCACTACACCACCGTGCTACTCATCTTGCACTACATGCTCACAGTCTTGAATAAGAGAATCTGTTTACCAGGTGTGCAAAGCCTGGAGCTTTGATCTTGCAGCGGTAGGGTCTGCTGGAGCCATCAGAGACCAAATACACCCCAAACTCTCCCTGCGGAGAGGAGAAATAAAAACAAATTCAGTGGGACCAATATTACTTAAAAAAAAAAAAAAAAACCACAACACCAAAGCAAAAGCCAGTACACATACAGAACCCATTAAGATATCATCAGGATTATTTTTCATGTTAATGTTTACAAGTTACTGAACACAGCAACAGTAGACTTCCTAAAATGTAGACAATTATGTTTAAAAAGAAAAGCATGAATAGCATTATTTTCAAAATGCTTAAAAAAAAAATTACATCGCCTCTGCTAATGTCTTCAGAACTTAAAGTGCAATAAATGGAAAAGTGATTGACAGGAGAGTGCGTGTTATACAGGTATGTAAATGTTTAAATACTGAATAAATGAGCTAAGCTGGTTTTACAATCTGTGTACAGCTGAGAAAAGATGATATTGCAAAGTCGTAATGAGGATCAGTCATGCAAAAAACCCCATATTATATCCTTGGCCAGGTACAATGTTACAGCATCAATCATGCCTTTCCAGAGCTTAGTTATTTTATTATAAGTAATGCTCTTTTCAAATGCCTTTGTTTACTTCAGAGCTGTTTCTGGCTGTAGTGCTATTCATGTGCACCTCCTGTGCGATATGAATTTCAGCACACTCTTTGGGATGCTTTTTTCATTGTTAAACATACGTCATGTTTTTTTTTTTTTTAATTTTTTTGTCCATTGTGTAAAATCTAGCCATTCTAAATATCTAACGTTGAATGTTTTTAGGCGCAAAGTCCATGTTGTCAGCTCTTCTGCCAAATAAAAGGAAGAGGAAACATAAGCTAAAGGAACTGCCTGCACTGAGGTTCAAAAAATATTGTGTCCATCAGTACAGGAACTCACCTTTGGTGCTTCAACAGCTGTATATGTGGCTCCTGGGGGAACCTGGTAGCCTTCTGTGTAGAGCTTGAAATGATGGATTAGGGATTCCATAGACATCTGCATAGAGAAACACCATAAGAATTATTTATTTAAAAAAAAAAAAAAAAGAGCACCATTCACAAGCATTTAGTACAAACATTGCTATAGCACATGAACACTGCCTACAGAAACACACGTATCTAACAAATACATCAGCAGTGTCAAAATGACCCAAGTCATAATGTCTATTCTGAATAATTAAACCCATTGTCTACAAATAATGCACTAATCTAATACAGAACTGCACAAATATCTCCAGAAATATTAATCAAAATATATCATGCACTGAGAGTCTCCAGTTGAAATTATGGATTCTCTGAGGTGAGGGGCACAGCCCCGAAGAAAATAGGACTACACCGGTCACCGAAGAGAATCCATAATTAACAGTGCCCCTCAGTGCATGGTATATTTGATTTATATCCCTCATCAAAAAATTCCAAACTTAAAAAAAAAAAAAAAAGTGTTAACTTTCATTTAGGAGATTGAATCTTGGCATAAACTCACTGGAGGCAGCCATGTTTTTTGTTTACGCCAGCATGACCTTCAATTTGCGCATGTGCAATGTACCATGGTACCACTTTTCTTTCTTTCTTTTTTTTAACCATGCTATCGCCTGCCTCGCCAGGCATGATCATGATATGCAGATCTACACACAGAAATGCTCGCAGAGCCACAGCTGTAACTTGAGTCGGTTACTAAACCATTATTTTTGGTATTGGGGGGGGAAGGAAAAAAAAAAAAAAAGACCAAGCAGGACATAAAAATTACTGTTTCACAAAATCAGAAAGCCGTTAAAACTATTGATTTGTGTGGTTAATGTGCTCAGTTGAAAATCCCCCTGGCTGAAATGTTAGTTTTTATTTCAGTTGTATTAATGACCATTTTTGTCTGGTCTTCATTGTTTTTATTAAAAAAAAAAAAACAACCAACCACCTGAGTTGACCGTCTAGTTTGAAATTGTGATGTCAGTTCATAGTATATCCAGGATATACCACATCAATTTTTTTGTCACGAAATCACACAAGAGAGAGAACATTTCCTGTTTGACTGAAATTAGATGTACATGTCTCACATATTACCATCATATTTTATACTATGGTTATATCACATACACACGCGCGCGCACACCTTCATCTCAGATCTCTTTGGTGGTGCGACTTTAGCATCGTCCACCTTGATCTCTCCTTCAGGCATCTTGTTGAGAGATTGAAGCATGATTCTTAAAGACTGCCTCATCTCCTCCACTCGACACAAATACCTGTGTGAACACAAAATGTTCATATTCTCCTAAAGCTGTAATTTAAAACTACACTGACAGATGCATATGCTTGCATTACTAAATTGCCCTGAATGTGGGATAAATCTATCACAGCTTAAGTCAAATTAAGAACCAGGTTAGCACTTTAAACATTCCCATCCTTCATTTTATGCATTTGCTCCCAAGTGCTTACCTGTCATAGCAGTCCCCGTTACTTCCAATAGGCACATCAAACTCCACCTCATCGTATTTGTCATAGGGCTGAGATTTCCTCAAATCCCACTTAATACCAGAGCCCCTCAACATCACTCCACTGAGAAAAGGAGAGGACGATATACATGACATACTATAAATTATGAACCTACAATTATATATTTATAAATAAATAAATAAAAATAATAATAATTTAAAAAAAGCCTAAACACTGTCTGTATGCAGTACCTGAAGCCATAGTTGAGTGCATCTTCTGCTCCAATTACCCCAATATTAACAGTTCTGTTCTTCCAGATGCGGTTGTTCGTCAGCATCTGCAAATGTTTCATCAATAACAGCATTCTTAATAAACAAACAGTCTCCAATGTTCACACCATGGCAGTTGTACAGGAAATCAACATCTGAAGCCTACAGCCAATTCATACCTCCTCCACCTCATCGATGCGTACTGAGAAGTTCTTGCACCACTCATAAATATCATCCATAAGTCCCAGTGGCAAATCCTACAACACACACACACACCAGAGTAACCTGGATTCAGTTCGGCTTTCCAGATATCCACTCAGTTTGGTTTACAATAAGAGATGGAAAGGTTTTTATATCCCACTGCACGGACCTGATGAACTCCTCCAGGTCGGACATAAGCAGCATGCATTCTGGCTCCAGACACTCGCTCATAGAACTCAAACATCTGCAAGAGGAACAGGCAGGAAATGTTAGAATCGGTCTCAGTTTTCATTAGCGAGCCAATGATCCAGCTTTTCCCCTCTTTACAGCCTACAGGAGGGAGGTGGCCAGTCTGGTGTCATGGTTTGAGGACAACCACCTCACCCTCAACACGGACAAGACGAAGGAGATGATCATGGACATGAGGAAGGAGAGGAGACCTCATCGGCCACTGTTCATCCGGGAGCTTGAGGTGGAAAGGGTGGGCAGCTTCAAATACCTGGGTGTTCACATCAGTGAGGACCTCACATGGACACCTAACACCACACAGCTGGTTAGGAAGGCTCAACAGCAACTGTACTTTCTGAGGAGGCTGAGGAAGTTTGGTATGTCGCCCAAGATCCTCAGCAACTTCTACAGCTGCGTAATTGAGAGCATCCTGACCAACTGCATCACTGCGTGGTACAGCAGTGCTACAGCTATGGACCGCAAATGCCTACAGAGGGCGGTGAAGACTGCTGAGAGGATCACCAGAATTCCATTGCCCTCTCTGCAGAGCATCTACCACTGCAGAGTCCACAGGAGAGCTGCCTCCATCCTCAGAGACCAGCACGGACTGTTCACACTTCTACCCTCAGGCCAGAGGTACAGAAGTGTGAACTGTAAGACTGTCAGACTAAAGAACTCTCTTTCCCACTGCCATCAGACTCCTGAACAGCTGACAGGAGTCTATAACCATGGACTACCTTCCTGTAAACTGTCCTTGACTATGTACATTTGTTTGCACATTACTGCCCTTTTTGCTGCTACATCTGATCATTGCCTTATTTTTGTATTACACTACATTTACCTTTATTTTGTACTATACTGGTTGGTTTTTTTGCTTTTATTTTGCCTTTACTTTGCTTTATTTCTTCTGCCTATTTATTTATAATTGGCATTCACAGTGGACAGCAAACTAAGAATTTCATTGCGCAAGAGGACATGTCCTTACTGTGCATAGGACAATAAACACTTTGAACTTGAACTTTTAATGACTAGCAAGGTGCCCCAGCAGTAGTAACGCTTTGTGAACAGTAAGCTTACCTGACCACCACATCATCTCTTGCAATTCTAATGAGACAGATATGACATTGGATACAACCCACCTATTCCAACTCCTCCCCTCCTGCAAGCACTACAGAGCACTGCAAACCAGAACCACCAGACAGAAGAGCAGCTTCTTTCCCCCTAATCAACATTATAAATATCTGACCTGAACCACCCTTATGTCAAGAGTGGCGAGCTGAGGTGAAGTGAGGACCTAAGAGCAGACTCAGAAAACTTGACAAAAAACAAGCAGAAATTCAGGCAGGGGGAATCAAGAAGACACAGTACCAATGAGCTGTAGCACAGCAAGGAAAGTCTACAAGAGACAGTCTGGCAAATGGAGTAGCGCCAAACAGTTCTTAAAAAGCCCTGGCTGATGGGAGAGGAGTGGTAGCAGGTGTGGGAGTGCCACTTCAGGAAATGGCCTTCAGCAAGGCAGGACTGAATTCCTGTCCTGGATCCGGCCTGGAGCCGGAATGGAAGTCCCACAATCTAAGGCATGGATGGACTGGACTGGACTGGACTGGACTGGACTGTGACATGTAGAACCTGGAAAGTGCCACATGCCTCTAAGTAATGCTTAAAAGTAGGAGACAGTACTCATAGAGTAGCATGTCAGGGTTGGGGCTGGGCATCCAGCCTGCTTATAGGTCATGGTGATAACACCTGCTACCCAGTGGTCCAGTCTCTGTTTAAGCAAGAAAGTCACTTATGATTTTCCTCCATAACAGACAAACAGTTGGTCTGAGGATTAGTTGGTAGTTATTCAGTATAAATAGACCATGGGGTGCACACTGTACACAACAGAGAATGTGCCGTATCTGGGTGTCTGCTTTGCTTAATTCAGTCCCTTTGTTGGAATTTTTGGCATTCAGTCGAAACTGTTTAAGGTAGGTGTCAATAGCGTGCCTTGTCTTTACTCCTGTTTGTGGATTTCATTGACAAGATATCAAGGCATAACTCAAAAAAGTGTGCAGTATCAGGGACTACAGGTAACATCCAAGTTATCTGCAAATTATTCTCATGTCAGCATCCAAAGTGAACCTACAACATGCATTCAAAAGTTTCATTGCTCACTGTGAACTGTCTCCAAGTCCAAAGTCATGGCTCTGTCTTGGAAGAGTGAGATGCTCACTTCAGATATGGAGAGAAACCTTGCCCCTGGTGGACAAGTAGTTTCATATCTTATTTGTGAGTTTTGTGGAAAAAAAGGAGGATGAGACTGACATGTATTAGGCAAGTGAAAACTGTGTTACAGTCATTGTATCGATCAGTGGTAATGAAGCAGCTCTCTGTTTTCTGATTTATCTCTGTCTCTTTCTTACTAACAGTTATGAGCTATTGGGAATGACTGATAGAATAAGGGTGATGAGCAAAAATGAATGAATGAATGAATAAATCTAATCTACGCTTGTAAAGTGGAGTCTTAAGCTACTGCAGCATATGGGGAAGATGGGACTCTTGGTTAATCATGGCAAATGGTGGTGCCATCACTTATTTGCTGTTATGATGCCTGTTTTTAGGTTCCTGAGCAAACACTGGGTGTACAATCTCAAGTCTTGCAGCATTGGCTCATTTAATCCCACAGCTAACTGAAAACAGTATGCATTATGGTAGAGGGAAAAAGCCACTCAGACACACTAACATGTATGATGTCACAAGCTCCATAGTTGGCCAGACAGCAGTGGAAAAACCCAGAGGAAGAAATGACCTGTAGGGAGAACGAGGGCTGAAATCAAGGGTAATTCCAAACCCCAGGCTGTGTGTTTGTGGATCAGGATACTACAGCAGGTTTAGCAGCAGAGAGAAAGAGAAAAAAAAAACCTCTGAAATGATTAACATCAATGGAGAACTAAACCCAGTGGAGACATATGGGGAAAACACACTCTCAGGAATAGGGGTATATTAGGAGTTCATTTCTGTCCCCCATGGTACAATCTACACTCATGTACCCCCAAGGGTTCATTATTGGTCCTCAAAGTAACTATGTGTACCGTTTAAGGGCCAAAATGGTATATGTTCCCAAACAGTATGTAAAGGGTACAAATAAGTACCTTAAAGGGTACTACCCCAGTGACAAGCCATTGTAACCCTAAAGGTACAATAATGTACTTTTTTTTTCTGAGAGTGTGGAGGCAACCCAACTCCAGCCCCAGTATACACCTTAGCAGAGTCCAGCTAACATCGGAGGCTCAGAGAGAGTGTAAGGTATGATGAGGGAGATTTGATCATCCATGCTAGTAGCATGTATACATAGGTCTAGTGGTCAGGTAAATAGTTTGGGATGCGAATGCTGAGAGGTGAATGTTCGGAGGAGAGACACCAAATTCACCAGAGAACGAGGTGAGTGCCCCTACTGAGCTACACCACAGAGCAATAATGAGGGGAAATCAACTCAATGCCAGTAGGTGCCACAGAGGTCCTCAGCTTTCTCTAGAAAGGGTCCAAATATCTATATATAAGAAAAAATATACCAGTTTTGGAGCACTTGATACCTGTAGCTCCATATGGTCTACATGTGGTCTGATGTCTCCAAAGCAAGAAGATGAAAGGGAAAAAGTTAGCTGTTTGACAGCAGTATTTATTGCAAATACTGTAACATAGCATGCACATGCACAAGATGGTATCCAGGTGATTCTCACTGCTCCTGACAGACAGAATAATGAAACACGCCACATGGGAATGCTTCCCATTTCAACACGTTTGCTAGAAAATACCACTTCCATTCAGATTAGCCATTTATCTTCAGTCTTTCCCTTGTTGGTAGAGTCTGATTACCAGTACTGTAATTCTGGGTCTAATTAAAAATAGTGAGACAAATGTATAAAACATGTGCTTGCAAATTAAATTGTGTTGTAGCAAAATTAAATAAAAGTCTTGCTAGCAACTACTGTCTCTCAAATCAGCAGTTGTCGTAGATTTCATCTCTGATGCTCACCAACAACAGACAATAAATTAATCTTAAGCCAAAATCCAATATCTAAGTCATTTTTGAAAGGACGCAGCTAAGGATGTTTCACATGGTGGAACGTTGGTCAAACGTCTGGATCCCATCTGACCAAGCTGCAGTTTCTTCACAAAAATGGAAAAATAAACAACATGGAAATACATGAAAGGGAGAAAAAAGCAGAAGCAGACATCAATTTTTCATGGCCAGACCAGACGTCTAGCACTATATTAGTGAGAACTGGATGCTAATGAGCAAAGGCTTGCAAACCTCACACTTCCTCATCGGAAAATTCACCACAGGTCTTTTTTCTTCTTCTAAAGATGCTATGCAGTTTCCTGAAAGCACAAGAAACTTGCTGCCCAGTGAGTCCCTTGCCTTAATGTGTAAATACAATGTAAATTCCTGTACAATATAAAGATAGTACAGTGTAACTACAGCACAATTTTTTTGGTATAATTTTAAGAGCAATTTAAAACTAAACAGTCCAATCCCAAACAAGGTTTTGTAAAAGATCGATTTAGTATACCGTCAGAGTGGGTGATACGACAAAAAAGAAAAAAAAAATCTCACGATTCTCAGATACACAATATACTGTATATCGTGAGACAGATGTTTGCTCACAAACTGCCAGCAATACAGTAGTGCGGCACATAAATAGCAATCAGTCTCTTTATTATTAATAAACATGTTTATAATAGGGTGGCACGGTAGTGTAGTGGTTAGCGCTGTCGCCACACAGCAAGAAGGTCTGGGTTCGAGCCCCATGGCTGGCGAGGGCCTTTCTGTGCGGAGTTTGCATGTTGTCCCCGTGGGTTTCCTCCGGGTGCTCCGGTTTCCCCCACAGTCCAAAGACATGCAGGTTAGGTTAACTGGTGACT
>JAOANJ010000001.1:25343887-25354605 GCA_026413345.1 Ariopsis seemanni | reverse complement strand
GTTTTGATTTGAAAAATATGCAAATAGAAAAAAGAAAAAAATTCATTTGAACCCGATCTGGGGTCACAACCAGTCATTACCAGTCAGTTGGATTTCCCGGGAGCTGACAGTGGTGCTTGAAGGATTGGGAATATTACTTTCACGGGCTTATTCCTTGGTCAAAACAGGATTGCCGAAAGATGTGATTGGTTTTTCGGTATTATTACATGTTTATTCAAAATTTCCAAGGCCATTTGACCTAATCATTGGAAGTTTCATCATGATACGTGTTGACAGCAACCTATGGTAAGAGGGTGTTATCCTCTGAACAATACTAAGTAGGCGTAATTACATTATAGTATCATTAGTTCTGTTTCATATAGAAAAAAATACATGGGCGAATTGTAGAGACATTAAACTTCGCTTTACTCCACCAAAATTTGCCTCTCAAAATGCGAGAAATAGCGTTTTAGAGGGATGACCCCGGACCCCCCTAGATTTGGCGCGCCTTCGGCACGCGACACGTTGCCGCCCCCCATCCAAAACTTCCTGCCGCCCCCTCTGTGTTGGTCCCCATAGCAACTAAATAATTAAAAGGGTACTCTTTTTTTACTGTGCATATAAACATATATAAGGTAAGGGTGTGAGGAAATTTTTGACTATAACAATGTACTAATATAAATATAAATAAATAACTCCTGTCCAACCGACCAATCAGGACACGCGGCTGCACCGACACACACCCAAACACAGAGCGAGCTCCGGATTTTTCCACGTAGCAGAGTTCACTTTTCCTTCACCGACAGAGATAATCCTGCAATTTAGCGCTATGTCTTCTAGTAAATCACCTGACGGTGTTCCTCAATGGGAAAGGTGGTTTCGGATTGTTCTTTGTGTTTTAGGATTAATATTGTCGGTTTATGCTCTTCATGTGGAGGTGTCTCGAGAAAACGACCCAAATTACCGAGCTATGTGCGACCTCGCTGAATCAGTGAGCTGCTCCAAGGTTTTCACCTCCAGGTAAACATACCTCAGTGTTTTATTGAATTAAATTTGTAAAAAAAATATTTTGAGCTTCCAAGATCCTAAAAGAAGCAGAGTAGCTGACTGATGTAGGATTTAGCCTAGTGAATAAGTGAAAACACTCCAAACTACACCACTCATGCCACGTCTAACAGTCTGCGTCCGCGTAAACAGATTTTGCCCAGTCTATTCAGGGGAAAGTAGCTAGTGCCTGCTCAAAAACAGTCACTACAAGACGCCAACAGACGTCACGACTTAAAGTAATACAGACACCTAAATACATTCACTCTTTCCTATGGCTCCGTGAAAATAACGATAGTTATAATCGTTTTCACCCACAATGCGATTGTGAATAATAAGCCTTTGATAATAAAACAAAAGTGAAAAAAAGAAAAAAACAAACAAACACCAAAGTGACACGATTGAGCAGACAGGAACCTGAGTGTCTGAGTGGCAATCATGAAAACGTATTTCACAATTTCTAACAGCCAATCGTTAGCTCTCCATGGTCCATCTGAAATAGAAATTTAGCAGTCATTCCTGGGTCTCATGGCAATGACAGTTCATATGCCTCAAAGCTCAATCAAGATTTGGGAAATCGGAACATAACACGAACGCTTGCAGAACAAAGAAATCAAATGTATAACGACAAGCATGCAAAATAGCAATAACTTTTAAAATGTAAACTGGGCAGGGTTCTCTACTTTTAAAAAATAAAAGGTGGCGGAGGGGGCAGAGCCCCAATGGGGGGCCAGGGGGACAAAGTCCCCCTGAAGCTGACAGACTTTGGGCTTTTTTGATAGTGAAACTGACCAATAAATGGATAGGAAATGCTAAATTCATTGTTAAAATCATTTTACAAAAAATTAACACACTTACTGTACATATCTTTACTGTCAATGTAAGACTCATTTGATGTTTCATTTGAGACTGATGTGCCTGTTACATATAATAATAAAATAAATGAACTTCCATGCATAAACAAAATACCCAATTACAATAAATGCATACATTTTTTACAACACACAATATTAATTGGGTGAAACCACTCCAATCAATGCACAAGCTGGTGCGCGTGCCTGAGACTGGCACTACAAAGCCACCCCGGCCTCCGTAGTTCGGGTCCTTTGACCCAGGAACCCGGAAGTCCTGCAGTAAACAACCACAGGGAAGCAACGGGAAAATGCAGCTCTCGCTTACACAATCACAGATGTGTAAAATAAAAGACCTGAACTCAACTTGCATGTGTGTGTGCTGTTATATGATTACTGTAACTGTGTATGATCAGAAAAGACGAGAGATAAGAGTAACCGTTGCACAATAACGCTACAAACACCCGCAAAGTTATTTAGCTGCTGGCTAGCTGCAGCTTCCAGCGTTACTGTGTGTCAGTATAGTGTAATGTGGTGCGGTGTAGTGTAACGCAGCGATAGACCTCAATCTGCACAGCTCTGGGTCACCATCTGTATGCAGCCGGTTGGATGGTTTTCTACTGCAATCGCGTAGCCACTTCAGGTAGCTCCGTATGCATTCGTTTAATGGTCTTCTGCGTGTTAAATAGTTACAAAATTATAATAAAGCGAATACTTAACGATTTGGTGTATACTGATGAAGTTACTTTTTTTGGGGGGGGCCAAGGGAAGGATGGCAGGCCAGAATTATAACATGGCGGTGCACCACTTTAAAAGCGCCCATGGAGAACACTGCCTTACATACATGATTGATGAATGTATTGCTAAGCTTTTATTCTACAGTACAACTACATGACGTGGGTTGGTTTACCTGAGCATCGAAGCGGCTGAGAGACTGAACTAGGAAGGTGGCCCAGCCTACGTGAAGCACAGGTGTGGGACTTCCCTCTTCCCATTTACAGATTCCATCATAGAAACGCAACAAATGCGCAAAGCATTCTGGGTCCTGTAAGGCAGAGAGGGCTGCAGCCTGTCTTGGTTGGTCCTTCAAGATGACGACAAATATAAACAAAAGAGAAAAAAGGAACAGTTTAACGTACATCTGCGTACGTTAGGAATGTTGGTCGTTTCTGGCTTGTTAGTATTGAAGGTGTTACCTTTTCTGCTCCCTCAGTGCCCTCTCCTCCACTCTCAACAGCAGTCTCTTTGAGAAGGGTGGGAATGACATCATTGGCTATATCGAAGAACTCCTTATAGATCTCCTCATCCTCACGGCAGTAATTGTAACTGAGAACCAACACATGATCAGAGAACTTTGATACTCAAGTCCTGTGTCCAAAATTGCTCACTACTCCCTATATAGGGAATTACTATATGGAGGACTATACAGTGAACTCCTTGGTAAAATGAAAAAACGCTTTCGGACACTAGTCCATCGCGCTGGTATTTACATCATTACTGTTGTACAATTAAAACGTGCCAGATCAGGCGGCTGGTGGGTTTTCAAAATAATAAATACATGCATGTATCTTTGTGATAAATCCATTATACTGAGCGTATTTCCCACATTAATCAATACAAAGTTCCTGCATTTTTCAGTTCTTTTAAGTCAAGGCTCAATACCTTCTTTGCCGATGCCTTTTATTAAATCAAATTTGAGACTTAATTTGATTTCTTTCAGCGCAACTGCACTGCATGATGGGATATTGCTTTGGTTAGTGACCAGCGGTTGTACACTACTTTTCGTGATGCGTTGTGGGATACTCCGAGTGCACTATATGGTGTAAATAATCCTCACTAAGGTTTCGGACAGCACTACAAAATGACGTCCTCACTATATAGTGAGTACGGAGCGATTTTGAACACAGGGAAGGTCTCGTAATGTCTCATTTCATTACAGATCATGTGATAAATGAAAGCTCTCAAGCAGTACGTAATTGAATAAATCACATGTATAATAACTGTGGCTGTACAGTTTTAGTAAAGAGTTCTAGTTTTAATAAACAAGATAGCTTCAGATAATTAGACAAATTTAAAAAAAAAAAAAAAAAAAATTGATAGCACTGTAAACCTCTGAAATGGTGGAGTATTCCAAGGTGCTACAAAATTTTTCAAAAGTGCTTTCAAATACATTCAAAATGTACAACATGTCCAGAAATAGATGTTGGGAAAGTGAGAGAGAGAGAGAGAACACAAGCTGTGTCCAAAAAGAACAGGAAACAGGAAGACAGGGAAAGGGAAGAGGCTGGGTTTTGGGCGTGTCCGGTGTAGACATCCTTCGGGACGCAGAAGCGTAGCAGATACAACTATTTTTAGTTCTTCAGTCTGCACAGAATGTGCTCGCAGAGAGAAAGGTACAGATGCAGATCGCCTTCCCCATTGTTAACACGGTGACAATGTTGGCAAAACAGACTCTATCCTGGGTACAACACTAATAAAATAAAGTGGCTATAGCAGCCATTATAAAGCTTCATTTATGGAGTCTTAAATCACAACTGAAAATATATGGATGTAGGATTTTGCTTAGCACACAGCTAAAACACTTGTGTGTGGTGTATAGAAGAGTATCTTTACATAATCTTTTGCACTATGTTGTTCCTGAGACCAAAACATCATCTTACAGAATGATAGTTTCATGAAAGAGATCCCCAATCACAAATATCTGTTCTTGGACACAGAAATGCACAAGTATTTCCATGACTAAGCACCAAATCAACACTGCCATCTGCTGTAAGTAAATTACTATAACACGGCTTTGAACAAAAAAGTACATGATGTAAATAAAGATTTATCAGGTTACACTTTTGCAGCAAAATCATTAGTAGTGTGGAATGAAATTTAAACATCAACAAAACAAAAATGAACTTGCCCTGAAACTTACTCCTGCATGACTGTAGCAGCCTCGGCCCAAGACCCCAAAGCTTCCCGCACATTCCGGTGTCTGTAGTGATATCCAGCCAAGTACATGAATGGATAGATATGCTCGTTGTTGTAGTACTTCTTGGCAGACTCCACAGCCTTGAAACACAGTGAAACGTGAAGAATGTGGTTAGTGATGGAAATCCTAGGTGGCTGACATGGTATACAAGTTCTGTTTTACCCATTTCAACCACCAGGGGGATTAAAAAAAAAAATCACATGGATTCCTTCTGTACACATGGGCATGCACACCAAGACCATCCATACAAAGTCATATGATGCCGTATTTACAATAAATACCACCATCATGAAACCTCTTGCTTCATAAACATCTTTTTGTATACAATTACAACTTGTGACGACAGTCTGAGCTGCAAGTATCCGACTGGTGGTGGTGCTAGCATACCGCACACTGACTGCCTGCTATGTTAGGTGAATCCACCAACACACAGCACAATATTTATTTCACCCCAACATGGTCCTGCTTTCCAATGCCCACAAAGCCAAGGCAACCTCATGTGAGCCCTACAAAGTCATGCACCAAGTGCCTGAACACCTCCCATCACCCCACAGGACAGGTACCAAGTAGCTTCCAACACTAAAGGGCCTAGAAGGATTAGCATTGGGATGATCTACAGTGGAAAACACTGCTTACTGGGCAGCAACTACATCAGGTCAGTTCTATGCTCAGGGTCTTGTCCATATCCGACTCAAACAAGATTGCTACTTTGACTGAAGAAGTTTGTTCCTCCTTAAACAGCAGCCCCACAGTTCAGATCAACGGATCCTACTCCACGTTTCTGTCCGACTGTATGTTTGAGATGGCCAACCTGTTTTGTTTTTTTTACAAGCCCTCCCATATGGTAAAGTTGTCAATGGATCTGCATAATGCCAATTTCTATGTTCTCATCACTCTGGAACACATGATTAAGATGTGTGTGTCAGTGATGGGCACCCCAATTCAAAGCCTTTTCCCTTTGGCCTTTCTCAAGGGCCACAGGTGCTGTACACAGATCTACAAGATGTATGCAAGTGGCCCTGTTTCCTATAATGGACAAAGGCATCAGGATACTGTTGTACTTTGAGGACTCGTTCCTGTGCATCCCACCAAGGAGCAAGCCACGAGACCCTACATGTCCGCTCTACTCAAGCAAATTATGGCCGCATTGTGCGCTCCAACAGTAAAACAGCCCACAAAATTCGCAGGCGTGAAGCCAGTTTCACTGCGAACGCTAATCAACTTAACACCCCAACATGTGCCAATTCGACTCCGCTGGGCTGCTTTGAGTGGTACTGCTTCCTCTTGAGGATGCTAGGATTGCTACTGGCAGGCTTCCTGGAACTAAGAAACTTGCAAAAGTGGTTTATCAGACCGCACTTAAACACCAAAATCACAGATACAGACATATCCTCGTCTTAGCAAGAGGTGCCCAGACCAACATGACCTCCTTTCAGCTGCTCCCATTAGGGGTCACCACAGTAGAGATGCATATTTGATTTGACATAGGTTTTTATGCTGGATGCCCTTCCTGATGCAACCCTCCCCAATCTATCTGGGCTTGGGACCAGCACCAAGTATGCCTGAACACCAGTGGCTGGATATTTTTACCTAATCTGCAAGTCTTTGGACTGTGTGGGAAACCAGAGCACCCAGAGGGGTCCCACACAGGCACGGGGAGAATATGCAAACCCCACACAGAAAGGCCCCTGTCGGCCGTGAGGTTCGAACCCAGAACCTTCTTGCTGTGAGGCGACAGCACTAACCACTGCACCACCGTGCCACCCATGCACAGAGAAATACACTGACAACAAAAGGCTTTCCTATCCATCAAAATAGGTCCACTTTGGAGTGGCGCCCCATCGCAGATATTTGCCTCCTTCAATGGCTCCGAGTGTAATTGTGGGGCCACAGGGGGCGTGTGGCCTCCTGGAGGGAGACCAGTAGATATCAACCAGCTAGAACTGAGGGCAGGGCATCAGGTACATTATTCCACAAAAGTGCACGTATCACAATATCAAACATTATAATCAGTCACACTGCCCAGCCCCAGTCAGAAGAACTGACTGCAACATTGTCTACACTCAAATAGGCAAACGCAGCTCAAGACTCACAGGAGCTCTGAGGATATGAAGAAATACAAGTGTCTGTTTTGAGAGATCGTCACTATTAACATTGCATCGGTGTAGCTGCTTTGACTGAAAGACTAGAGATCAAAGCTCAAACCCCAGCACCTTGAGATGAATTGAGAGAGGGTCTCCTTTGCCGATAGGTTCTTGATCTTCAAGGTCAGCAAGAGTACCCATTGCCATTGGATATCTGCAAGACAGAAAGACAAAGTTAAGATCACCGAGCAGGTGTTCGTCTCGAGGATACTGTAGCTGCAGGTGTTCATCGTCTTTAACACACCTATCCAAGTCTCCTCGCTCATACAGCAACCAAAGCAGCCTCTGTGATGAAAGAAAAAGATGTTTACAAGACAAAAATCTACTGCTTAGGCTACTTTCAGAAACAGCATGCCCCATCCTCTAGTTTACCTGCTGAAGTTGTAGCAGCTCAGAACTGTCTGTGTGTAGATCTAAGGATGGGTTGATGGCACAAACCATGAACGCTACCTCCATGTTGCGGTTACACTTCATGTAGGATCCTTTCAAGTACAGCCAGCTCTACAGAGACAAATGCAGTAACAAAATGGAGTAAATATCACATGGACTTCTTTTAAATCAATTACACAAATGAACTCCGCTGAAAAGAAAAAAAAATAAAAAATACTGCCCCCCAGAAAAGTGTTTCTGTTCATGGACTGTTTCTGCACCAAACTTGGGACACAAAGTGCAAATAAACAAGTCTCACCCTCTCATTGACTCCAGCACTGACTGTCTGGCCTCGCCTGTCCTCATTGCCCTTGCCGTGCCATGTGACCTCAGCCGTTTCCTCACCTCCTTTACCAAAGATCACCCAGGCATGGTCCTCAGACAGGGCCAAGTGAACATCCTTCAGCCCAAGCACTTGACAAGCAGCCACCACTGCAAATGCCACGCCAGAGCTGTCCAACTTTGTGCCTGATCAGAAACCAACACAGAGGTGAACAAATGAGGATTTCTGGGCAAATCATGGTATGGCTAGACGTTGGTCAACGGTGGCAAAATCTCTAAACAAGGCAACATATTACTACAGAGGCCATTAGATAACTAATTAATTGCTTCAGGATATTGCTCAAAATTATTCAGACATTTATTAATATTTACAGAACTCATTACACAGTCAAAACACGAAACTAAAAAATATGGAAATATAGAAATTCAGTGTAGATTTCAACCTGAAGTGGCTCTGAAATACCCAGTAGTATAAGAACGCTAATAAAAGGATTCGGTTAGGATAGACCTACATGATTCTTCAATTAGTATCTTGCTATGTAACTGCACCTGTTTTGTTTTTTTCCTGCAACACATAACCTGCCTACCTGTTATAAGACTAAAGAGAGACTGAATGTGGGCTCGGTCCTTGAAGTACGACCGGCTCAGGCTGTTCCAGATCACATCTGAGACCTTCTTCACCAGCTCTCTGCTTGAACCTGCAGCCGGCCTGCGGTACAGGGACAGATCCACCGCGCCACGGATCTGAGCTGTGAAGCGTTCGTGCAGTGCTGATATCAAGCCCAGTTCTACTGTAGGGAAGCAGGAGTTGAGGCAGTCGCCTTTGAGGGGTTCAAATCGCACTCCAGGGACGTTGACAGGCACCACGCGGTTGACTGCCAGGAAATGCTCGACGAAACCCAGCACCAGAGATAACAGAGGCAGATCTGGCTCGGGGTTTCCCAACTCGTACTCAAAGAGCTGCACCACGCCATCAATGCCCCGCAGGGGGAAGTACTTCTTCTGAGCTGACCGCAGGCCCATATCTGGGTGCTGAATTTCAGGAAGGGACCTGTTGCACTAGAACTACCTGGTGGAGATAGTAAAAACATGTCTTAAAGTAGAAGCAAATCAAGTTTATTAAGGCTCTTGTTTTGAAAGGTTCAGAGCAAGAAAATATGGCTGCTGATATCCATGTATGAGGAATTTAAAATTAGTTAAACCTGCATGTTCATACATCATGGCTTCAACACATGGAAAGGAAAGGTCCACCAGATAATCACCACTTTCACTAAACACTGCTCCCGCGTGCAATCTTAAAAACTCTCATTAACAGATGAACTATCCTCACCAAACCACACTTTAGACGTGTTCTATTGGGAGATATTTACCTCCAAGTCATCATTTAAAAGATAACCACACACAACACAATCTAAACTCAGTGATAGCATGGGGTTAGCACTCACATGCTCAACACACACATTAGCAACACCTATTTAAATTATACACCCAGACTATTAATCAAACATTTACTACGCTCTACTACCAAATATCTCTGTCTACCTCTTCTACCTTCTGAATCCTCGTTCTGTTTGCCCCTAAACCGTGTCTGTTCTACTGACCTGAGCTGAAAATTATGTTCACATGCTTTTGTTTTGTCCCTCGCTTTTGCCGCGCAACACAGTAAATCCAGCCTAGAAAAACATTCAAGTAATATATAATATCCCTTCAATACAGTAACACACACTTAGTCCTATCCGTACTATGAGAAATCAGTGGCACCAAAATGGCTGCGGAAGGACTCATATACTTCCGGGTCAGATGACGCAGTTTGAGGAAATTTTTGATTCTGGGTGTGGCTGTGGTTTGGAATAGAGCTTGGCTTGTCCCATTTAAATTTTTAATTTCTAACAAAATCAGAGAATTACATCTTAAACTATTACATAACATCTATCCTACTAATGCATACATCTCCAGAGCTGTACCTTTTGTAAAAAAAAAAAAAAAAGTATCATCCATTTATTTTATTTTATTTTGTATCACCTTTGGGAAATCTTTTTGCTAAAACTACAGTCAAGTATCACTTTGATGACAAAATAATTATTTTTGGCACTTTCTCGTACAATAATAAATTTAACATAATTAATCTCCTTATATTACTAGGTAAGTTCCATATACATAAAGTCAAAATGTCCAAGGCAACCCTCTCATTCCCATTATTTTTAACTGAATTAAAAATGTATTTTGAGTCTCGAATCCAACAAAAAGTGCTTATCAGCGATTCAAATCACATTCAGTGAAATTGTCTGTCATTTCAATTTGCCCTGTTTTATATCTCCTCTTCTTTCTTTAAACTTATTTCTATTTATTATTTTATGTTGTTTTATTCACTTATTTATCTTATCACCCCTATTTTTTTCCCCTATATTATTTATTTTTTTTATTTATGCCTTTGTCATGTCTGTCACTTTTTCTTACTATTTTGTTGTTGTATTGTCTAATCTTAAATTAAATTTTTTTTAAAAATAGCTAAAAATAGACACTCGAGCCGCCGCTTTTCAGTGGCTCTGAAAACAAAGGCGCAGTGACGTCATCACGCAAAGACGAGCCGGAAATAGAGGACTTGGACGCTTTTAAACACTTTCACGATTTATAAAAAAAATTGTGGCTGTATTTTTTATTTTACTATGCTTTTATCCAGTTATACATAAGCTTTGTATAATTGCGTAAATAATATAAATCAATATATATATTATCGTTAAATTTTACAATATACTGTACTAGTCCATTATATACACAAGCGTGGGTTTCCTCCACAGTCCAAAGGCATGCAGGTTCTTCTTCTGGTTTAATGGCAGTTGGCAGCCAGCTTATATGGAGCGTTACCGCCACCATCTGGACTGGAGTGTGAATCAGGAGTTTACAACAAAATAAAGAACCCCCCCACCCAAAAAATCTAAATTCTATTCATCAGTCCTGTGTTTTTCAGGAAACTACATAAGTGGTTGAAACAGACTTCTCCTGTGTTTAACT
>JAOANJ010000001.1:25027995-25038519 GCA_026413345.1 Ariopsis seemanni | reverse complement strand
TAATCTGTACAGGTTTGTTTATCCATGTCCTTTTTTGGTCTTAGCTGTTTATAAATGTATAATTATTGTGCAGGAGCAGTTTCCCTTTACTGATAGTGTGTGGATTCTTCTCATTCGCCCAAATTTCTGTTACTTTGAAATGGCTGAGCTGAGAGTTATAGGAAATGCAGTGTTTCATCCTTGATCACGCAATATAAAAGAATAAAGTGCTAAGAGATTTTCAGCTACATTACTCAGAATGCACTGCAGCCAGGAAACGTGATTATTGTCTCAGAAAGTGTCCAAGATTTTTTTATTGGTAAATTTGTGACTTTTTAATCTTGAAATTTCAGAGTTTTGTTTTTTTTTGGCTTAAATTTATTACTTTATAATCTCAAAGAATATCTGAGGTTTTTTCTCATAAATTTACGTCTTTAATCTTGGAAATTCTGAATTTATTTCTCAGAATATTACCTCCTCCCTCAGCTCTGTATTATTGTTTCGTTTTTTTTTTTTTTTTTTTACCCACAGTGACCCTAATACACCATCATTGATGTGTTTTATTTGTTCAGATACGTCCTTGGCACTAGTCAAAATGAACACTGCAAAAAAGTGAAAACTGAATTTGAGGAGAAAATTACTTAATACTAGTAAAATGATCTTGCTGTATGGACAGATATTTTTACTTGATAAGATATCTTAGAAGAAGTTGGTTGCAATGTAGAACCAGGTTTAATAATCTTATAATCGATGTCTTGTATTCTTCTAATAGGAAATGCTAGATTGTTTCAACTATTTTCAAGATATTTTCACTTGCTAAGATATAATTTTTTGCAGTGCACTCTGGGAATGCTTCTCTTCTTGGGACAGCCTCAGGCTCATGGCACTCGTTTTGCGGGGTGCTTTGAATGAAATTCTTGCTTGAGCAGTGGTTCCAGGATGTCCCTGGCTGGGACCCAATTGCATTCCTCTGGGGTGTAACCTTCCCAATCCACCAGGTACTCGATGTTTCCCTGTTTATGGCATGATTTGAGGACCTTGTGTACCAAGTACATGGGTTGTGCTTCCAGATTGAGCAGTGCCAGGGGTGACCTAGCTGGGGTGTTAGTTGCTAAAGGTCCTGAGATGACTGGCTTTAGACAGGAAACATGAAAGGTGGGTGATAGGTGGCAATGCTGAGGGAGCTCCAGTTTGTATGACATCACATTGACTTTTTGGAGAACTTTGAAGGGGTTGATGTACTTGGGGCTGAGTTTTTTTGCAGGTGTTGTGGTCCCGTTTGTCCCTTATGGATACCCATACCCCATACCCTATCACTGGGGCCATATACCGGTGTCTCTCCTTTGTGCCTGTCAGCAAAATACTTATAACTCCTGGCCACCTGTTCGAGGCATTGGCAGATGTTCTCCCAAACTTGTCCACTCCATTGGAACCTCTGATCAATGTCTGATATGTTGGTGGGGGAGTTGTCCCAGGGGAAGAGAGGAGGCTGATATCCCAGTACGCATTGAAATGGCATGAGCAGTGTGGCTGAATGTGTTAGTGAGTTCTGCACATACACTGCACAGGATAGGAACTGAGCCCAATCCTTCTGAGTTTCCAGACAGAACACCCTCAAGAAGCACCTAATTTCTTGATTGGCCCATTCTACCTGGCCATTGGACTGGGGATGATGGCTGGAGTTCAAGCTTATTGATACCCTCAGTTTATCCATGAACTTGGACCATAGTATGGATGTGAATTGAGGACCCCAGTCACTTACTATGTCCTCTGGGATGTCAAAATAGTGGAAGACTTGAGAGAAAATCAGTTCTGCTGTTTCAAGAGTTGTGGGTAGGCTGGTTAACAGAATGAGCCTTAGGGAAAATTGGTCAGTGATTACCATGATAGTTGTATTGTTCTGTGATTTGGGAAGGTCTGTAATGAAATTGATTGCTAGGTGGGACCAAGGGTGCTGGGGTGTGGGGAGCAGCATCAGTTTACCCACTGGAGGTGCATGGGGTACCTTAGCTTGGGCACAAGCAGAGCAAGAGGAGATGAATCAGTTGATGTCAGTGTGCATGTTCTGCCACCACTACTTTGCCTTGAGCAGTTGATAGGTACACTGGCTGCTAGGGTGTCCTGTGGCTGATGAGGAGTGCGTCCAGGTGATGAGTCGACCCCGGAGTCATGGGGGTACATACTTTTAGTCAGGAGGGTAATCCTCTGGAATGTGACAGGACAGAACCTGTGCTATTTCCTTGTCACTGTCCCATGTGAGGGCATTGATGAAGCATTTGAGGGGGTAGGATGAGTGTGGGCTCCTGGACATTGGTGATGGAGGAATGTATTCTAGATGGGGTGTCTGCTTTTTGGCTCAGTCTTTGGCTGAAGCCTATAGAGGCATATGTCTGTATGTGTATGTTTCACTGAGTTTGAGCATGTTTAAGAATGCAATTGGCGTGCCAGCCTCAGGTAGTGATTTCACAGTCATGGTGTGGCACCACTGCCTACCAACTATGTAAGTCCCATGTTGCATAACCTCAGTTAATGCTGTAATCCTCCATGGCTGAGTGGTCTAGAGCACTGTCCATGAAAGGAGCAGGTTTTTGCAATGTTGGTTTGAATTCTGGTGTTAACATAAAAGGTTGAGCACAGACCTGCACAGGTCTCTAATGTATTCTTGGAACTAGGTCAGTATGCAATTGTAAACTGGAATCTGTTGAAGAAGAGAGACCAGTGTGCTTGAGGGGGGTTGAGATGTTTTGCTGACTTGAGATTTTTAAGGTTCTTGTGATCAATGTATATGGTAAATGGGTGTGTGGCCCCCTCGAGCCAGTGTCTCCACTCCTCTAGGACCAGCTTGACTGCCAAGTGCTTCCGGTTCCCGATGTTGTAGTTTTGCTCTGCTGGGGTGAGTTTCTTGGAAAAGAATGCCACAGGATGTAACTTGGGTCTCTCCACAAAGCTTTGCAAGAGCACTGCCCCAACCCCTAACTCCAAGGCATCAACGTCCATGGTGAAGAGCTTGGTGGGGTCAGGGTGTTTGAGAATGGGAGCTGAGGTAAAGGCAGATTTGAGCTGGGTGAACACACCTTTAGCCACCAGGTTCCATTGGAGGTGCTTGGGCCCCTTCTTTAGCAGGGATGTGAGAGGGCAGCAATGGAGCTAAAACCCTGGATGAAGCGCTGATAAAAGTTTACAAAACCCAGGAATCTTTGGAGTTCCTTAACTGTTGTAGGGGTCAGCCATGTAGTTACTGCCAATATCTTATCTTGGTCCATTGCTGACTTTCTCAGCATTTATAACATAGCCCAGAAATGTGATATGGAGTACATGGAATTCACATTTTTCTGCTTTGATGTACAAGTGATTGTCCAGGAGCCGGCTAAGCACAGCCCTAACAAGCTCTACGTGGCTCTCCTCATCAGGAGAGTAGATGAGGATATCTTCTATGTTGGCAACGACGTAGTGCCGCGTAGAGCGCAACTGCTCTAAGTCTGAGGGAACAATAGTTGGGGATAAGGGTATTTCACTGTGACCTGGTTCAGGCCTCAGTAGTTGATGCATGACCAGAGGCCTCCTCCTTTCTTCTCCACAAAGAAGAACCCAGCTGATGTAGGTGATGTAGAGGGATGGCTGTAACCCTGCTGCAGTGCCTCTTGTACGTATTTCTCCATGGACTTTTGTTTAGAAATTGCCAGGGGATAGATCTGACAGTACAGTGGCATGATACCTGGGAGCAGGTCAGTAGCACAATCGTATGGCCAGTGGGGTGACAGCCCACTGGCCTTCCCCTTACTGAAGATCTCCTTGTATGCATTGTAACATGGTGGGACGTGAACAGTGTTAATGGGGTCAGGGCTCTCCACCAAGGTGGAGGCTAGGGTGAGTTCAGGCAGATGGAGGCAGTGCTGCTGGCAGGAGGGGGACAATTGGGTGATTTCCTTGTTTTGCCAGGATATAGGTGGGTCGTGGAGTTCCAGCCAGGGGAATCCTAGAATAATGGCCCAGTTTTGGGTTCAGGTGACAAAAAAGGAAATTGTCCCCTTATCTAATGCACTGACTTGAAGCTCCAGTGGCTGTGTGCGGATAGTAACAAACCCCTCCCCAATGGGTCTGCCGTCAATGGCCTTAATGCTTACTGGCTGCAGGAGTTCTTGTGTGGGTATCTGGAGCTTCTGGATGCGGACACTGTTGATAAAGTTGCTGGCGGTCCTGGACTCTATCAGGGCAGAGAGAACATGGGACATTTCTGAGAGGTTTAACAGTACTTAATTTAAGAAACTGGTGTGATGGAGATGTCGTGTGACTCACTGGCAGAGAGCTAGGGGTGCTTGTAGCTTCCTCAGTACCGGCGGCTCTCCTAGGGCCCATAAGCCAGATGGGGCACTGAACTAGCAGATGTTTTGCCCCTCCACAGTAGAAGCGCAAGCCCTCTCAGCATTTCTGTTTATACTCGGAGTGCTTATATAGTGTCTGAGTGTTGATTAGGGAAATGCGGAACAGGTGCAACACAGATTAGAATTCGGGAGCGAGAGGGTGGTGCGGTGTCTGCTGGGGGTTGTAGTTCACAGTGGCTGTTTGAAGGCTGACGTGTCATTCATGACATGGTGAATACTACACTATTTTCAAGGACATATGAGACTTGGCATGTGCTGATATTATGATATTATATATTATGTGTGTGTATATATATAGCCCAATTTCACAAAGCATTTTGAAATGTTCATGATAACAGTGTTGTACCTGTTGAATAGCATGTTATATTATAGAACTGACTCATGCATGGCTCAATCCAGCAAAGCTGCAAAATATTTATATGAACTGTATTGGCATCCAACCAAGGTACACTTTACATACAGTGCCAAGATCTTAGGCACACGAAGAAATATTGCAAATAAGATTTGTGGTAGGTTGTTCCAGGCAATTTGGAGAAGTTCACAGTTCTTCTTGCAGCATTCTTACTTTTGTTTTCTGCAGGACCAAGACATCCTCCATAATGCTTTTATCTAAAACGTGGTCTATTGCTTGACATGTTACTTTCTTTAATGACACACACATTTAGAAAACAAAAGTTTGGGAATTGAATTCTTTTAAACTAAATATATAATTTAAGTTAAATAAATGGCAGCCATAGCCTAAAGGTTAGAAAATCAGCTTCAGGCCCAAAGAGTTGCTGGTTTGATTCTCTGGACCAGCAGGAAAAACGTGAGGGGCAGTGCTTGAACAGCACTTTCCTCTCTCTCTGTATGCATGGCTGAAGTGTCCTTGATCAAAGGACCTAACCCCCAACTGTAGCCCACTGCTCTGGGTATGTATGTGTGCTCATTGCTCACTTGTGTGTTTTCACTGCTTCAGATGGGTTAAATGCAGAGGAGGAATTTCACTGTGCTCTAGTGTACATGTCACAAATAAAGGCTTCTTCTTCTTAAATATGTCGTTAGTCACTAGTATAAACTCGCCCACCATAGCTGCATTTAAAAATAAATAAATATAAGCAAACAAGGATATACTGATGAAGAAATCACTCATTTTATCACTCACTTTATTAGGAATACCTATAACCCAGCTCATGCAAATATTCAGTCAGCCAAAAGACCAGGTGAACCATGTTTCTCAGTCTTCAATTATCCAGTTGAGGTTAGTCTGTGCCCGTAGTAGACTCAGATTCCTGCTCTTACCTGACAGGTTCCGCTCCTGAGTGGATCTGAGTGGATTCTGTCACAAGATTCTATCACTTTTATCTATGCCATCACTACTTTTCACAGAAATATATTAATTTGCATCAATATTATCATTGCACTTTTATTATTTTTACTGTTGTCTGTAGGAGAGCTAATAGGACTTGATGTTTCAGTCACTGTGGTAACTTGGAACTCTTGTTATTGGCAGTGGGATTGGAGTGGTGAAAGGGAGTGTGGTTTCCTCATCGAGATCATCATGTGGGCATCCCCCCCTTTGATATTTTGTTGAAACAATGTCTCTAGAGGGCTTAACGGTAAACCCAGGTACACCCCCCGTACCCTCCTGTCTTCATCTTGCAACCCACTTGTTGTCATTCCTTATAATCCAGATCCAATTGTTGATTTTTTTCTGCTGTAATTGGCAGGGACTTGATTGCTTTTTGGAGGAAGCAACCCCTGCATCCCACTTCTGCAGTGAAAATATTGGTCTCCCTGGTGTTTTGGGCAGCTTCAGTTGCCAGCTCAGAGTCTTTTGTCTCTCGTAAGCTTCTTCTTAGAAAGATCCATCCATCCATCCATCCATTATCTATAGCGTTTATCTGTCAGGGTTGCAAGGGAAGCTAGAGCAAATCCCATCTGACTTTGGGTGAGAGGTGTGGTACACCCTGGGCAGGTTGCCAATCTTTCTTATAAAGATGTTTAGCAAAATTATATTTTAAGAAAAATAAACGTCCAAAATTAGCTTTCGGACCACATTCCCATTCTCACACAAAAGTTACAATAAAATCAGAAGTTACAATAAAAATTACAGATTCATTTCTGGCAAAATTTCAGCATTATTGCAATTTTATTTTTTGCTATTTTGCTGAAATCCCCTTTCATCTTTGACCCAGTATGATTATTTACACAACTATTGCTGTTATTGTATCTCCCTCGCATGTGTGTTACAAAGGATTTACAAAGCTTAATAAGATTCTCAATATTCACTTGGCTGCCATTTTGCCAGTCTATTTTGGACCCCGTCTTCATTCTGTCAGCAGTATCCTCAGCCCTTTGCACATTTGTACAGCTGGTGTTCAGCATGACTGCAAAATGAAACCCAGAGGCCGCTGCTGCTCTTACCATCCACCTTTCCTTTAATCTAGTACCCAGCGACACACAGCGACGCACATGTAGTGACTACTGCTCCTGTGTTCAGATGGAATTACCTTCTGGATGCAAAGTGTGTCCTGGTAGATTGACTTATCAGCATTTCCCCCAGCGTTTTAATGACTGATTGATGTGAAAAGAGGCCTACAGTGGAAGTCACACAAGAAAAGATGGATATAGTCCAGGTTTCCTGTAGTAGAGTGGACCAGATTTGTGTGTTCTGATTCTATGCATAAATTATGTAAACTGCTGGAAATTTTTATTCTACACAAAATCTGGGGGGAAAAATAGACTGAATCATTTTAACGGATTATTTATAGTGTTGGGTAGGTTTTGTGCAACTTTTTTGTGCAACCCAGAGATTGACTTAGTAATTATTTTAGTCTCCGTGTCACTAAAGACCATGTAGTTGCTGCCGCCCCTTACCCCGTCCTCCATCACTGTCAGGTGTGTATACTCCATAATGGTCAGGGCTGGTCCTCCATCACTATCAGGTGTGTGTGTGTGTGTGTGTGTGTGTGTGTATACTCAGTAACAGGGTCAGGGCTGGATCTTGGAAAGGGCAGAGCACACAGCTCCATGGTCCACCAGACTACTGTGCTTGCCGTTCTGCCAGTTTACATATCAAAACCATGAGGTCATTGATCATTGGCTAATATTAGATCTCATGGGTAATGTCAGGTGCATGATATTAAGACGAACTATTTAAAATTGAGTCCAAATTTTTTGCTCAAAAGAGATGGCATGCTAAGAAAAAGTGTGAAACATTTTGAAAAAGGTACCAAATTTGGCAGGTTTTTAGCCAGCCAGACACACCTGTAGCTGATGCTACTGTGGAAAGGAGTGCCAAGTTTTTGGCAATTCCACTGATATCTTTCCTGAGATTCTCACTGCTTTGGCATTTTAACATTTACACATTTTTTTTTTAAACTACTCATAATTTCTTCACTCTTCCTTATACCCTGTATCAGCTCCTGTATTTTTTCTTTCCTTTTCCACTTGCCTCTAAAAGAGAATATTTTTGCTTAAAGAGAGCAAATGGGGACTATTCTGAACGGATCTGCTCGAAATCCTCATCAGGCAGTGACACCAAATGTAAGTAACACCTGCAGTATTTCAGCATTGCCCAACTTGACCGTATTCAGTGTCCTGTGTGATGATTACACACGTGGACAAATTTGCTTGTACCCTTACAGCTCGTTGAAACAATGCTTTATTTCTCCTGAAAACTGATTAAATTAAAAGCAATTTTCTCATGTATACTCACATGCCTTTGGTATGTCATGGAGTAAAGCAAAAAAGTGTGAAAAGTGATAAATTATTGCTTATTCTTATTATTGTAGGGAGAAAATTTAGAAAACTAACACAAGATTTGCTATGGTGAGCATGATTTTCATCCTTTGTGCTCTGTGAGTGAAGGAAGAGTTGTCAAAGCGTTGCGTGTGCAGTTAAGATTGATTTGTTGTCCCAAATGCAGGACAAAGGCTACTGATTTTCAATAGTTAAGAGTTGGTCAACCTGACAAAGAGATTGTGTGTGTTGTAAGAAAGAGATGGTCAGTGATGCGTCCGTCCATATACCTGTTACAGTGCTGTAATAGAAGGGAGATGTCTGGATGCATGGGAACTACACTGTGACCGTGGATGCATGGAACTACACCAGTAACCAGTGTATCTGCCATAATTGTGTTTTGAAAAAAAGATTTTTGTTTTAGCCTGTGTTTTCAGTCCGTTTCCCAAAAGTTTTACGTCCACAACGGACATGAAAATTAAGAAAGAAAGAAAGAAAGCTGGGTGTGAACACTGTACTGAAAAAAGGGAACATGTGCTCAATCAGATCAAGATATGATTTCATTACTTGTACTAAATTTAATTTAAACATGTATCTAATCTACTCTGAATTATGTGTAGTGACTGTGAGCAATTTACATAGTATTAACTGGATCCAATTACGTTACAAAGTCTCGCAAGAGCCTCGTTTTGGCACTGACAGGAAGGAATGACTATTAAATTAACCTGATTAAATCATGTGTGGTGCTGTAGTACAGTGTGGAACATCATTGCTTCACAGGTCTTGAGTTTGACCCTCAGCTTGGGTGACTGCACAGAGGTTAATTTTTACATGATCAAATCCTATTGGCTATACAAAAACAAATTGTGTTAATGCAATTCAGTTAATTCACGTGGAGCCAACGAGTTAAGTAAATTCATTTTACTTTTTATTTCCATGTGGGTGTCTGATCCATAACCTTTACATAATTTCCAGCATTTTGTTTTGAAAATATGAGCATAAACCACACTTTCCTGGCTGTCCCAGTCTCTCTTCTATAAAGTTCATAAAGTAGTCAAACATGAAAACAAATTGCTTAACACAAAAAATATAATTTCTGCCATCTTGGAATTTTGAAGATCATGTTACATACCTACAGTATGTCTGCATTTTTCAAAGCCACATTTTTGATTATTGGAGCAATGCATTTTAAAATTATCCAAATAATTTCAATAATTGAAAATGACATTTTGGTGTGAATGGAAAGGCAAAACAGATGAGAAGGGATGCATTTCCAAACATATCCATATTAGTGTTGACTATATCGACATTTATAAGATACTCAACTTGTATTCAACAGACAGTTCAAATGTCATGTCATATGTGGTGAAGGTTTTTTTGTTTTGTTTTTTAAATACAAAAATATCTTTGTTGTAACTTTGTGTTTTAGGTGGTTGAGGCTCTATTGAAGGTTGACGGGATTATGCGGTTGATAATGGATGGTCTCAAGCAGAGAAAACTCCATAAATGTGTAAACCTGGTTCTCCTGTCAGATCATGGTAATTATATTGTGGTGACTATTATATTTTTATTCCTTTTTTTTTTCAAAATTTTGTGATCATGTGTGTATCTTACACCAGTCAGCCATAAAATTAAAAACACTCAAGTAAAGTGAGTTACTTGCCAGTAGCCCTTGGTGAGGTCCAGGGTGGAGATGAAGCAGGCCCTCCTGAGCCTGTCAACTAGTTCATCTACTCTGGGCAGGGGATAGCTGTCGAAGTGTGAGACCGCGCTGAGCTTCCTGAAGTCGTTGCATAGTCTCAGAACTTCCACAGAGCTTGGGCACTGCCATGATAGAGCTTGACCAGGGGCTGGTGGACTCCTCGATGATGCCACTTCACAGGATTTGTGCCATCTTAATCGCACGATAGTGGACCTCTGGGACACGATAGAAGTGTTGAAGAATCACAAACCGGGGGGTCCGAAATTTGTGCAGGATCAGGTGGGTCTGACCTGATTCTGCTGTCAGCCAGAGAGGTCTTCTCCCAGCTGGATCAATGCATGCCCTGGAGGATCTGGGGACACAAGGGCGTGGGCTAAGAGCAGAGGAAGGAGCTGAATCCAGCACCTTAACAGATTTAATATGATATACTCGTGCATCTCAAACAATTAGAACATCATGAAAAAGTTCAGTTTTTTCGATCAGTTATTTAAGAAAGTGAAAATGTAATATATTCTAGACTCATTACATGTAAACTAAAATGTTTCAAGCATTTTTCTTTCTTAATTTTGATAATTATGGCCTACAGTGCAAAGAATAAAAATATCTCAAAATATTAGAATATTTAATTTCAAGTTTGAGTAAAACAGTATAAATGCCGTGTATCTCTCGGTCTAGTTCAGTACACACAACCACAATCATGGGGAAGACTGCTGACTTGACAGTTGTCCAGAAGATGAT
>JAOANJ010000001.1:24981012-24995439 GCA_026413345.1 Ariopsis seemanni | reverse complement strand
GATATAAGGTTACTAAAACTGAAAACGTAATTGAATAACACGTTAATTAAGAAATAAAGCAAGTTTAAAAATGACTTCAGTTCTCCTTTAATTTGTGATGTGATCACCCCAGTAAACCTCCTGAAGTGTTTATTATCGTTTATTTTCTTGAATGCAAAAACTTTGAGAAGCTAGATAGATTTGTTATCCGAATTGAACCTTGACTTTTGCTGCTGTATCAACGTGTTTCAGTGGTATTATTAGAACTATAAAATGCATATCAGTCTGAAAGCAGAAATGGCTGTATCATGCCTGGACAAATTTCACTTTAGTGTTTCTCCTTCCCAGACCTATGGTCTCTCAACTGCAATCTACCCCCAAAGCTCCCAGTGTCTCAGAGGCTCAATCACCTGAACCTAAACTTGACATGGGTGTGGCTGAGAAGACCCCTTCCAATGCTGCTTCACAAACTATTCCTTCATCTGTAATAGTCAAAGAGTCCACTTCCCCCTTGACTGAGGTCAAGTGCACCCTATCACCAACAGAGGTGCAGTCAGTGTTTACTAATAAAGAGGAGAGCTTAAAGCTACAAACTGAGCCTACAAATTTGGACAATATCCAAACAACTGAAAATGAGCAAGAAATAAACCTTGCCACTGAATTGATATTTAGCCCAGAAAAGACTAAAATTGATGAGGGGTAAGTCTAGCATGACATAGCATGGCTGCATTTAGTTTTTCTATTTGCATGTACTTATAGGTGTGTAACCTTTTAGCACCGATTGAGTTATAGCATGCATGTATTTTCGTCTGTGGAGACATGCATAGTTGCACATTTTACTTCAATCCATCTAACTTGTACACTCCTTGACCTGAATTCTGGTCTCCCTGTCCCTCAGAGAAAAAAGCATTGCTGGTTTCCTTCCCTTTTGTCCAAGAGCACCTATTTTCCCTTGGTCACCCTTCACATCAACATGTGACACAGATCGAAGTGGAGTTTTGCCCATCGACAGATCAACTAGGATAAGAGAGGAGGTCATTAATCTCCCCATTGACTACCAGAAATCAAATCAAGACTATGAAGCTGTGAAAAATATTGTTGATCCGTCAGGATGTTTTGACAACGCACACAGTCCACAATTTGCACAGGTCCATAAGGCAAAAAGAAAAGCAGATAATAGTGAATCAAGCAGGATTGACTTTTCTCTGTCCGATGCGAAAACATCACATGTTTCTGGATTCCCATCTGGGGAGGATATTAAAATGAAGGAGGCTATACAGTGGCCTAAAGATGAAAGTCTGTTCTGGGAGGAAAGCCAAGAGAAAAGAATAAATACACTGGCCCCTAAGGATACAGAATATCAAGATGGACACTGCTTTGAATACATGCATGAGCCTCAGTTCAGCAAAAGTACTATTCTTGACATCCCTTTTCCTCAGAGGTCAAAGGATGATAATTCCAAGATATACAGAGAAGCATGCATGGTCAGTATTCTTCCATCCTGTCCAAGAGCTGCATCTATACCTGGCTTGCCATCCTTATACTTGCCAGAAAAAGGTATCAAATGGCTATCTTCTGAAGGGTCAATAAGTGTAATGCCGTGTAAGAAGGAATCAGCTAAGCACATTCACAATTTGGGAATACAGTATCCTGACATTAAAATACTGAACGAAATGATTTCACTGAAGCCAACTTGTCCAAAATCTGTCAGTATTCCAGGATTTCCATCTGTGCCCCTTGATACTGAGGACATACCAAGTAGTGTTAATTTCCTTCCAACTTGTCCTAAAGCCTCAAGAATTTCTGGCTTACCTTCAAGCCTACCAATCACAATCTCAGAACCTGAAAGCTGGCCCAAAAATAACATGATGTTATGGGAAAGAAAAAAGAAGAAAAGTAAAGTGCAGATCCTACACTTATTTACAGAGAGCCCAGATATGTTTAAGGCAATGATTCCAATAAGACCATCTTGCACAACATCATCTAAGGTTCCTGGATTTCCATCTATTCCAGGGTGCATACCACAAAAACATCTAAGTATCATAAATATGTTACCATCTTGTCCAAAAATTTCCAGTATTGCAGGGTTCCCTTCAGTGTTTCTCAGTGTTGAGCAAGATCTCTCACGCTGCCGATCTGACAACACACCTTTGTTTGTAATGCAGAATAAGAAGGATCAAATAAGGGTTATTCATGACTTGAGAAAGCCATATGATGATATTAAACAACTAAGAAATATGTTGTCACTGACATCGACTTGTCCAGCAACTGCAGCTCCTGGTTTCCCATCTGCACCAGTCCATATTGAAAAAGTTCCTAATATGGTCTGTCTACTTCCAGCTTATCCCACAGTTTCAAAGATTTCTGGAATGCCTTCAAAATTGCTAGTCATTGAGCCAGATGATAAATATAAGCCTATGGATAGTGTAATACTGTGGAAAAGACAGATGAGAAAAAGTGATCCATGCATTCCTGTTGTGTCTAAATATAATGCAGAAACAGCCAATTCAATGAGTCTGATGAGATCCACTTGCTCAACACAAACAAGGATTCCTGGATTCCCATCTGCCCCAAAGCTTAGACTTGAGAAAGACCAAAATATTTTAAACATGATACCATCTTGCCCAAACAATTCCAAGATTGTAGGCTTCCCATCCATAACAGTTATGAAAACGGATCAAAATATTCAACAACAATGGAGATTAAACAGTGAGCGAATAATTCAAATGCCAAAGACAAGAACGTCAGACATGCATATTATTTTGAATAAAGTTTTGGACACGTTTAAAGAAAACATTGATTTTACACAGACTATGGTGGCCTTGGTGCCATCATGTCCTAAAAAAGCACATTCTCCTGGCTTTCCATCCCTACCAACACAGACTCATGAGTGCTCCCAGTGCATGATAAAACTTCTAAAGTCTTGTCCAAAAGCCTCTTGTGTCCCTGGAGTATCATCTGTACTCAACACTGAATCTGTTTCTAATAAATGGCCAGTGGACACTGAGCCATTATGGATCAAAAGAACGAGGAACCAATCATACTGTTCCAAACTTTCATATTCACCTCAATATGAACTTATAGGTGACAGAGATGCCATACAAAACATGGCGTTATTAAAACCATCTTGCCCAAGAAAAGCGAAAAGTCCCGGCTTCCCATATACATCACTACCAAGATCAGAAAAGCATATCATATCAAGTAGACTGTCACCTTGTGCAGTAGTTGAAACTTGTGGCCCACTGAGGTTAGAGTCATCTCTCATTTCAAGCTTTTCTATGACACATGTTCCTATTACAGTTCTAACATTGGAAAACAACCCTTCAAAGGAGTGTGATATTACTATGCAGCATTTCACAAATAGTTCAGCTGGAAATGAAGTGACTCATATCAATGCAACTAAATTGAACTCTAGTTCCCTGGAAGAGACCAAAGAGGATGTAGGATTTTGGGCAAGAAGTGAGGAGGGAGAGAAGGGAATTCTGGAGTGTGGGTAAGTTTAGGACATATTTCTGCAATGCAGAAAATTTAATTTCTCACCCTTTAGTCAGTGGACAGTGCACAAAATAATTTTCAAAACCCCTGTGTTCAGCAAAATAGACTGCAGAATGTGGCACGCCCCACCTCCCGACATGCCATTATTACTCACTATTGGAGAGAGGTGAGTTGTAGCCTTTTGCATTTACTGTGTAACCCATGTGCAATGCTTTATTGAATGGCTTGAAATAATAGCTTCATTTACCTCCCCATTTAAATACTCCTAATAAAGTGAAAAGCGTTTGACATTTTGTATGATATGAGGCTCACAGCCTTACAAATCATATGACATGGCAAAGGTATCTGTTCGTCATATTAGGGTGCTTTCACGCCTACTAGTCCGTCTGCTGAGTCCCAAACAGAGTGAAAGTTATGCTTTGCTTGCTGTTTGGTTTCACATTGCACGTAATTAAGCAAGCCTAAAAATGTTGACTGAGAGTTGTGCAGGGCTGAAAATGTACTCGTAAAATAATAAACAAAGCTTCAGAAAATAGAAATAGAGTAGAAATCAGAAAACATGTAAATAGAAATCAGAAAAATCACCCCGAGCACAGAGAACATGGACACGACACTCCGTAAATTACCAGATAATTATATAAGTTCTTACTTTAAAACATTTTGCGTATCTATCGTTTATTTATTGTGTTCCTTAGTCCAGATATCCAGAACACATCTCATTTCTACAGCACCACAACTCTGTCCTTTGGCTTGGTTTGCATCTTGTGACTCAGTTTATGCACTTACGTATAACTACAGAAAAATGTTACCCACAGCTCAAAATACACAGCATGTTTGGTTCATTTCCTGCAGTTGTGTTGATACAGGGTTGCATCACTTTCTAACTGCAATTGAACTGCAGTAGAGTTGTTTTGCACCCAAGTATGATTGTTGTGTTCTACCTTGCTTCATTGAAACGACACCAAAGAGGAAAACAAACCAGGATTTGATTCAAACAGACTTACCACTGCATGTCTGAATGCGCTTCCAGACACTGATATATTGCAAAGGAATTTGTGAGATTTTGAATGAATCCTGTTTCTCTTTTTGGGGTGTTTCATGAATGTGTTGTTTATTGGGTTTCCAGTGTGACTTTTTGAAACTGATGGTGATGTGATACATAGGTTATAATTGAATTACAACTTATGGAGTTATGTATGAGAAAATATTTGTGCATAAATTATGAAAATATGTCCGTGAAATACCATCTATACTTGCATCCCTTGATGTCAATGTTTTACTACCTTTAGAACTGAATGCACAGATGCTGAGTTCCAAAACACAGATGATTATACAAACACAGAGCACTCTGCTTGTGATAAATATACATTTGAGAACCTGACACAAAGACCAGAACAACTCACGCCCATATCTGAGGATGAAAAAGAGACAGTGGAAGACACATGTAATCTGGAGCCTTCCGTGGATAATGCTCCATCCAAACTACAAGAGAACCAGTGGGTACCTAACATGGCTGATCTCTTTCCATCATGCCCAATAATTTGTAGAGTTCCTGGATTCCCATCTACAGCTATGACTATTACTTATGAGACAGAGGCAATGGATTGGCCTAGAGACTCAAATACCTTGTGGCAAAAGGTAAAGGGATCAAAAACAGTAGAACCCCTTCAATACATGGCAATATCTCAGTATGATACAAAAATGATTGGAAATATGGTATCTCTGGCGTATTCCTGTCCCAGTGAAACAAGTATTATAGGCTTTCCTTCTGCCATTAGGAGAAAAATATTAGAAATATCCCCCATAAGTACATTTTGCCCCAAGATATCCAGAGTAGCTGGTATACCATCAAGCTCCCTAATTCAAGAGGACAAGCCTCATGTAGAGTGGCTGAACAGGAAAGGATGTTTGTGGGACAAGCAGTCAAAGGAAAAACTGGCCTTCATCATAAATAAACCAGTCCAGTATACTGATATTTCCAGTCTGATGGTGGCTATTATTCCAACTTGTCCTGAGACAGCACTCATTCCTGGTTTTCCATCTGCATCATGCTCCAAAGAAAGATGGAAGTGTGAAACCATGAAAACATTTTCTTCAACTTGCTCAACAGTATCTACAGTATGTGTAGTTACTGATCATACTTTGAGAAAAGCACCAGCAGCTCAAGTAGATGAATTTACCACTACATCAAAATTTCAAGCCCCAGTGGTTCCAAGCATGTCAAGGCTTCTTCCAACATGTCCAATGAGCTCTAGAATTCCTGGACATCCATCTACACAAGAATCTAACAATTTGGAGTGGACCAGTGATCAGACATTAAATTTAAGCAAACCATTAAAAGAAAAAACAGTTAAATTTACAGGAACTGGTCAAGATGCAGAGGACAGAAATAAAAATATGACTTTATTATCAACCTGCCCTCTTGCAGCACGCATTCCAGGTTTTCCATCTGCACAGAGATGTAAAGGTCAAGAGCCAAACATGCAAAGCATTCATCCCTCTTGCCCAATGCTCTCCCATATAGCTGGATGTCAGAGCATACAGATCCCCAGATCATCAAATTGGCCAACCAATCAAATCATTCTGATGCATAGGCAAACTAAGAATCCTACAATTATTATAAGTAAAGCAAACGAGAACAAAATAATACTTGAAAGCAATGCTGCTTTACTGTCAACTTGTCCATTCAAATCCTGCATTCCAGGTTTTCCATCTGTACCAGAACCAAAAATGCAAAATATTCTTCCTTCTTGCCCCAAAAGGTCTAACATTGTTGGATTCCCTTCTAAAGATGAAGCAGTGTGTTTAGATGGATTAGTTGGAAGTCTAAATACAATTCACTTGTACTGCAGTGCACCAAAACACAAGCTATTTTTTATTAAGGACATAACAAACGAGACCAGAGACTCAATGAAAGGTATGTTTGCCTTAGTTCCAACTTGTCCAACACTGACAGTAATACCAGGATTCCCATTTGCACCAAAACCCAAAGTTTCTCCTAACATGGTAAATCTTCATCCATGTATTCCAAAAACTTCAAGAATTGTTGGGCTCCAATCAAGAGACAGCACAGACACACATGTATGGATTTTTGAGAAGAAGTCTTTGTGGGTGAAATTATTAAAATCAAGATCAGATATTCATGACCAATGCTACTTTGACCATCCATGTGAACAGTTAGAGCATTACAATATGAAGAAAATGATAACTTTGGTGCCAACCTGCCCAAGAGAAGTTCAAAGTCCTGGTTTTCCTTCTGTACCTTACATCAAAATGGATAAATTCTATTTACGAAAAGAGTCAGATATGAGAAGTCTACTGAATTCTTGCCCAGGGTTTGCTCTTGTTCCAGGCTTTCCTTCATTAAATTCAGTGATCTCAGCAGACTTATCATGGAAAGTTCAGGCGAGGCCAACATGGGGTAAACCTGAAAAACACAAATCAATTTTAATTTCAAGTATAACCAAACAAAATGAACAATATGTAAAAATTGTACTACTTGCACCAACATGCCCTGATAAGACTAGAATTCCTGGATTTCCATCTGTAAGAAAGTTAATGTATGCAATGACTGCTCTTCTACCATCTTGTTCATATGCATCAAGTATACCTGGAATGCCATCTAGGAGAGAGATAACTCAAGATCTTACTCAGATAGACAGAGTGCTGTCTGCTCTGCCACTTTCTGGGGAGAAACCTTTGAAGACAAAGCCATTTTTGGTTTCTAATGATCTTTCTACAGTTGAGGATAAAACAGTTATGTCCACTTTGGTGTACTGTTGCCCAAGCAAAGCAAGGATTCCTGGATTCCCATCAATGCCTACTATACCTTCCACACATACCGGCATGTCTGTAACAAACCCCAATCAAACCCAGACCCAAACAGAGCCTGAAAGGGCACTGTGTACTACACTGAATAAGATAGACAAATGGGATCTAACAGTGGATGTCAAACTATCTGGTAAGACATACTTTTAGAGTGTGTTTTACTCTAAAAATATATCTCATGACAGCAGAGTGAACATTAATGCCCTGTATTTTTAAAGATAAAACCACAGAAATAAAAAAGACCAAAGAAATTCTTGATGGGTGAGTTAATTTGTGCCTGTGGCATGGGGTGCTGTGGGTTTTTTTCTTCCTTTTTTTGTGATGTATTCTTCCAGTCATCACACACTAATACACCAATTTTTATTAACATTTTGCATGTTTTGTGTGCGCCATTTGTGTTATTTTCATGTAAATATTTGTCTTTTGACAAATATTATTGGTCAGTAAAAGAATAAAAAAATATCTGAAGAACATGTATCTGCAAAAGATAAATGTATGATTTGAGTAGAAAAGTATTTGAAATGTGAATTGTATGAGTGCAGAGTATTTGGCATGAACATAATATTGGACTCCAGCCTACTATCTTATTAAGACATCCAGTTATCAGCAGAAATCCACTGCAAGAAAAGCAATCCTTGGAAGAACACGCTGTGGAGCAGTCAACTCCAAGCAACACTCATGACACTACAGACTCCCCAGATACTGATATAACATCTGGATGGGAGGTACTGGAGGCAGATGATCCTTTTACAGAAAAAGAAGGATCTTCAGGCCTTGTTGAAACCATAGTTGGTGTTTTTCACAAAGGGTAAGCAAGAGACTAATTATGAAACCCGGACAATGACTTAAAGCAAAATATTTAAAACATGTTTAATTGTTGTACAGATTTACTTGTGTTATAGGTCTGTTCTCTAATACAACACAAAGCTGCCAATCATGGTAGTGTCCGTGCGAGTTGAGCAATATATTCAAATGCTGTCAGTGTTTCAAATGCAATTTTTTTCCTTAATGGGATAAAATGTTGTCTATCTAGATCACCGTGTACTAGGTCACTACTTCCCTTATCACAAATTCCTTCTGCAGATCTAAGCATTTTCTTACCAAAGAGCAACCAGTTTGAGATACAGTCACTTTGACTGGCAGGTTGTACATGAAATCCACAAATTAGAGAGCTCATTGTGCACAGGAGTTGTGAATTTGCTTTAAAAAAATAAGTTTGAACCTACACTAGTCCTGCAAAGATACAATTGAGGACAGTTGTTCCTGAGAAATTGTAGGATTAAAAGTACATGATTGTGATTGGATTTGTAAATGTTGTAAAATGCTTTTTTGTAAGCATGTTTTGTCTTAATATTATTTTAATTGAAAAACATTGCAGCTGAATTTGTATTATATTATTGCTATTCTTTATACCCCACTCAAGTTATGCATTTTACTTAGTTTTGAGACAGTAGCTGCGATGCTGCAGCCCTCTGGTATTGGAGCAGATGTGGATAGCCAGTTGACCACTCAGGACCCCTGTTGTTTGGTGGATCCTGAAAACAATGTTAGTGTGAAACCCACACAGCCTTGGTGTGAACCTGCTGAGGGGCCAATCCTACAAAAAGCACTGCATATTTCATCAACTGAGCTTCAGGAGTTTAAATTCCCTGTAAGTGCTGAACCATGCATGAGGCGCTTGGCTGACAGTCGATCTGAGGCATCCTTGTGCGCTAAAGATGTTGAAAGCTGGCTTACTGGGAATGGAGAGCATAGCCAGATGAAGAAGTGGCCTCCACTAACTGAGGCAGACCTACATGAGATTACCAAAGAAGAGGAAGGAAGCATCCCACATACTTTGCTTCAAATCAGTGAAACAACCAAAAAGAAAATGTTTGAACTTGATAAGAATACTGAAGAAGAGTTTTTAGATAAGCCATTCTTGATAGTGAAGGGGTGAGTGTACTGACGTGTTTTCTGAGTGGCAGCATGCATTAATCCAGTTTGTGCTTTCCATGCTTTTTGTTATTCATACTGTACTGCATAGCTTTCCCTGAAGCAGCCTCATGTGTTTGTGTCTTGAGGTCTTAATGGTTGAATTAGGTGTAGTGTCATATGTGCATGTTTCAAAGAAAAAAAATGCTTGATGATATTGCATTGATGATATGCTTGATTCTTGAATACTGAATTGTTGGCTGAGGGGTTATTTTTGAAACTGCTTGCCCGCAGATGTGTGTTTTGGTTGATAGATGAATGAGTTGCTTGTTTCTAGCTTAGAAAATAGTTTTGGTGTTGTGATTGGGAATGTTCTTGAAATATTTGGAAGGGTTTGATGTTTATTTATTTTTTTAAAACAATGCAATGAATTATATTCTCATCCTTAAGGCCACAGAATCATAGTGCTCAAGAGATATCTGCACTCATCCAGCCTACAAGCAGCAAGCCTCAGAAAGAAGAGATAACGACATTTTCTCTAACTTCCCCACAAAAGCATTCAGAGATTAGAAATGAAGAGACCTCTGTTTTAACATCTAGTCAACTACCACCACCTCAGGAGACTAGCAGGAACTCCAGGTTTCAAGAATCTTCTTTCGCAGCAGTCTTGAAAGATCAAGAACCTATTTCTCCTTGTTCAAATGTCTCAATTGTTTCACCTTTTGGCAGCAAGATAAACAGTAACTTAACTGAGGAATTTTCACACACTGTGGAACATGTATCTGTTGTAAACCAGACTGAATGTCTTTTGGATGTATCCCAGAGTTTGCAGGCAGCAATGTCTGAATGTATCATTGAGGACAAGAAGTTGGACAAAGTTGTTGGTATGCCCACACCTTTGGAAGATCCTCTGACATCTGCAGATGAAAATTCTTTTACTAAAACCATGGTGCAGAGTCCCAGTGTTTTACCTGTTCCAATGCCTCGGGTAAAGAAGCGCCTTAGTGCTTCTTTACCAGATGATTACCGAGTGGAAAGTGATACAGCTGAATTAAGCACTTGCAGTATTTGCCCCTCGGACAATGATAATGAGATCTCAAGTAAAGCCAAAATGCCTGGAATTTCTAAAGCTAGTGGTGCTGAATATAAAACTGAATTGCAGAAAAGGAACCAAGTGTTCTCTACAGATATGTCTGACTCTGAAAGTGACATAAAGTCAACTACTGATATGCAGCCTGGCAAAGAGAAAAAAGCTGAAAGAGAGCTGGACCAAATTGCTTCTGAAATCAAAGTGAAGTCAGTTGATCAAGTCAAGGCCACAGAACCTCTACTTCCAATGCCTCGTGTGAAGAAGCGTTTCAGTGCTTCTTTTAATGATGACATTCCAACTGTGCCATCCTCCGCTCAATTTGTCCCCGATCAAGGACAAAAAGAGGCACATTCACCAGTTCCAGCTCCTCGTTCAAAGAAGCACCTCAGTACGACTTTCCCAGATGAAAATCCTTCCGAAGAGAACCAAGTTGTCTCCTTTGTGAATCAAATGGAAAGCAAAGCACTTCTCCCTTCAGGAAATGAGTCTTCATTATATTTTTCAGAAAAGACTGTCAAAGCACTTGAACTAGATAATAACAAATCTGTTAATAGCATGTTAGTTACTGTGAAAAAAGTTACAGCTTGTCCAGAGCTTTCCTTCACTAATCATGAAGGCAGCCAACAGCTGGTTGAAGAGAATGTCAGGGAGAAAGTTAGCGAGTCTGCTGAAGCCTTAACCGTGAGTGAGTCTGACACAAGCAATGTTCCTCAAAATGTGAGTAAAACACAAAGACAAGAAGAGAGATCCAGTAAGAAAAGTCAGGATGTAGAAACAACTGTGAAGGATGTTAAGCAGGAAAAAGGAGAAGATAAGGTTCATTTGGCTACTGTGTCTTTAGATGAAACTGCTGCTACGTTAGAATTAAAGAGGTAAGTGATGAAGGACAGAATATTGCAGACATTTTTGTGAGTAAATGATATGATAAAAACATACACTAATGTGTCTGCCTACTGTATATGTTCATGGATTTTCATTCATCCCCCCCACCAAAACTGTAATCCTGTGTTAATGCAATTGAAAAATATACAGCATGTGAACTTGGAGTAAGACGTATCTAGTAAACGAACTTAAAATAAATGTCTCATCATAGTTTTCATAGGATTTGTTTCTTTTCATCATTGTTTTCTAGACAAGCCACAGAGGATTCTTCAAGCCTGCCTGTCCCAAGGCCTCGTGTGAAGAAACGTTTGAGTGCCTCATTCCCAGATGATACCTCAATTCCCACTGATGAAATAACCCATCTGGAAGAAGGTTCTAATAAGAATATTAATGAACCAGTTCTCACTAAAAGGAAAACAAAGACAGAAGCCATGGTCCATCATGGAAGTTCTCCAGCAAACTCTGTTGCAGCCAATGAGTCAGAGGTATATGAATATTATTTGAATTGTACTCCTTGAAGTAGATTTTTGCCATTTTGGATATGTTAGCATGTATTTACGTTGTGTTTTCTTTCATCTCAGATGACAAGCCTTGTAGATTCCAGTCAGTCTCTTCTAAAGTGGTGCCAAAAGGTAACACAAGGTCACAAAGGCGTGAAAGTCACAAACTTCAGCACCTCCTGGCGAAATGGTCTCGCTTTCTGTGCCATCCTCCATAATTTCCATCCTGATAAAGTGTATGTACTTTGATATTTGAGGAATTGTGTCTAAAACAAATGAGTGTGTGATTATTTAGATCTCAGAAATATATAAATCATCTTTCCATTTATCTAGGGATTTCGAAATGTTGGATCCTTATGACATTAAGGGGAACAACAAAAAGGTTATTTTTTTACGTCTTTATCTCTTTGTACATTTTACCATTTTGGTAATCATTATTACAATTTTAGATGATGGGTACTCAGGTGGAGATCAGGACTTTATTGTTGACATCCATGTTCTTCATCTGAGCACAATGCCTCAAAGCATCTTCAACATTTTCAAAATATACTAAATGTTACTACACTTTAATGCGGCTTCACTGAGCCAAATAATTTTATTCAAGCTTGGTATAACTAACGCAACATAGAGTTAAAGGTGCACTATGTAAGATTTATTGGCATCTAGCGGTGAGGTTCCAGATTGCAACCAAGATGAATACCCCTCCCTTTCCAAGCATGTATTAGAACCTACAGTTACTGTCAGGTGGAGTAATACCTGTCTGCAGAGCCACAGATTTACCCCAGCTGTTTCACAACATCAGTGTCATCCCAGTGGTATTCAGTGCATGTGCAGCCACATTTTTTGTTATCTTAGTGACTGTTAGGCTAATCAACATTTCAGTTATTTCAGGTGGGTTTTGGATAGATTTATGACATAAAACTAAAATAAAACAACCTCTTTCTTCTTCTTTGTCTTCCTTTCTTCTTTTTCATCTTCCTTCTGGTGTTAGATTCAAGTTAGCACTTGTAAAAATGTGAAGTGCGAAAGGGACTCTCTAGAGCCAGTGCTTAGTTTGTCCATTCTGGGCTACTATAGAACCGTGGTGGTGCAACATGGCAGACTCCACGGAAGAGGACCTGCTTCCTATGCAGATATGAAAGGCTCATTCTAAGCTTTTGAAAACACAACAATTCATAATTACAGGTGATAATATACTAATGAAAACATAATTATGAATACTATATTTAAATTATGCTAATAGAGCCCCATAAATCCTACATAGTGCACCTTTAATGCAAATACTTATGCAATGTTGCTGAAGTCTCATTGATGGAATTTTTTTAATGTACTGTAAATGTATCAGTGACTTAGGATGACATCTGGTGTCGATGTTTGGCATATTTTTTATTCACGAGCACTGTGGCATTGTGAAGATGCTAAGTTAATCCAAAGAGAAATATAACTGAGTAGTATCTTTATTTATAGTGATTGGGTATTCAGAAGACCACTGTTGCATAGGATGCATTTAATAGATTTAGACCGAAGTACTGACAGTATTTTCTTCTGTTTAATCACTGCTACATTGATATCCCACAGGCTTTTGATGGTTTTGCTGAACTGGGTATCTCCAAACTGATTGAGCCCTCTGACATGGTACTGCTGCCCACGCCTGACCGACTCATTGTTATGACTTACCTCAACCAGATCCGTACACACTTTACTGGCCAGGAGCTCAGTGTGGTACAAATTGAACAGAACAGCAATGAGTCAAGCTACGTTGTGGGAGAGAAAATACAGAACACAGACCCTGATGCTGCTGCACGCTATTATGCTGAGAGATTCCAGACTAGCCACCTTACTCAGGAGGCAGATGTTGCTGACCAAGGCACTAAAGAGAATCCAAACACCAATGGCAGTTTGGTACCACCACCTCGAACCAAACTCAAGGGGGTGAGTCAAGCAGGGGGCTCAGGGGGAGCTCAGGCTCTAGTTGCTCCTCCAAGAACTCACACTTCATCCACCAAAGGATTTTCTCATGTCAAGGATGCAGATTTGGTAAAGAAGCGGCGATCACAGCTGAGAGGGGAGTCTTTTGAAGAGACTGAGATGTCAGAGAAACTGACTGCAGTAGAGGTAATTTAGATACAGTTCAGTTAATTTACCTGAAGTACGTTATTCATAGTGTATGACACACAGATACCTGTTTACTCCTTAACTTAGAAATAAGGACTTGAATAGTCTCAGAAGAAGAATCTCAAAACATCAGGAATATTATATTATATTATATTATATTATATATTGCAGTTCAGTTGAATCCTTAAATCTGTTTAGTTTCTGGGTAACATAACAAACTATGTTTTTTTTTGTCTCAATAACGTGAAGAGAGAGAGAGATAAAATAGAGGCTCATGATGGAAAGATCTGTTACACACAGGAATTGTGTGGACTTGTGTACTCATGTAACTACTCATTATTTAATATATTAAAAGACAGAATATCTTGATATAAGATGAATAAGCACTTCAGTCCATGCTATTACAGGAAAATAATCACCATTGTTGGGGTGCTAACAGTAACTCCTCTCTAAATTGGGTTGCATCACACCACCCAGCTGTTTAATTTTTTTCCCCTATAGCTGATATAATATAATATAATATAATATAATATAATATAATATAATATAATATAATATCACACACACACTGCCTGGCCAAAAGAAGTCGCCATTTGGATTCAACTAAGCAAATACTTCATAAAT
>JAOANJ010000001.1:24157302-24171233 GCA_026413345.1 Ariopsis seemanni | reverse complement strand
CTAAAGTGTGATGCTAAGATCATAGATTCGGGTGACATAGGCCTGTACTCTGGGATGGAGTCAGGGCTAAGGGGTCTCTCTTCAAATTCTGACTGAAATGAGTCAGGTGACTCTGGCCTTTGCTCTACATCAAACAGGTCTCCAGAAACCAATTCATTTTCTATTGAATTAGAATATATTGACTCAGGTGAATATGATCTATACCCAGAAACTGGCAAACTACTCTCAGGAAAAAATGGTCTGAACTGCTGTATAGGTGAGTCAGGTGATAATGGTCTATTCTCATCTGCTGATTTCATGGAATCAGGTGATGATGCCCGAGAAACTGTCACATGATCAGCATCCAGCTCATTATCATCATCATCATCATCATAATTTTTAACTGAAGGCAGAGACTCAGGAGAGGATGGTCTATGCCCTATTACTGGCATTAACTCGCAGAACAATCCTGAGTACTGTGGTATTGGCGAATCCGGAGACAGCGGTCTACATGCACTAACTGAATCTGGTGAAGATCCTCTAATCTCTGATGCTGAGATCAAAGACTGTGGTGACATCGCAAATAATTCATGTTCTATTGAATTAGAACATACTGATTCAGGTGAACATGATCTGTGTCCAGAAATTGGCAGAGCACTCTCAGAGAAAGATGGTGTGAATGCCTGGATAGGTGAGTCAGGTGCTAATCGTGTGTTCTCATCTACTGATGCGATTGAGTCAGGTGATGAAGGTCTGTGATCAGAATCTGCAACAATGAGAACATTAAACTGATAATCTTCATCTGAAGCCATAGACTCAGGAGAGGGTGATCTAGGTCCTGTTACTGTCAGTAACTCGGCCAACATTGTTGAATATTGTGGTACTGGTGAATCTGGAGACAGTGGTCTACATGAGCTAACTGAATCTGGCGAGACACTTCTCATATCTACTACTGAGATCACATACTCTGGTGATATTTGTTCATATTCTATTGAATTAGAACATATTGATTCAGGTGAACATGATCTACATTCAGGAAAAGGAAGAAGACTCTCAAAGAAATATGGTCTAAATGCTGGGATAGGCGAGTCAGGTGATAATTGTGTGTTCTTATCTATTGATGCCATTGATTCAGGAGATGATGGTCTATGATCAGAATCTGCAGTACTGAGAATGTTAACCTCATAATCATTATCTGAAGCCATAGAGTCAGGAGAGGACAATCTACATCCCGCTACTAACATTACATCAACCAACATGGTTGAGTACTGTGGTATTGGTGAATCTGGAGACCGTGATCTACATGAGCTAATAGAATCTGGTGAGGATCCTCTAAAGTGTGATGCTAAGATCATAGATTCGGGTGACATAGGCCTGTACTCTGGGATGGAGTCAGGGCTAAGGGGTCTAGCTTCAAATTCTGACTGAACTGAATCAGGTGACTCTGGCCTTTGCTCTACATCAAACAGGTCTCCAGGAAACAAGTCATGTTCTATTGCATTGGAACATACTGATTCAGGTGAACATGATCTACACCCAAAAACTGGAAGTGCATGTTCAGGAAACAAAGATCTAAAATCTGGTATTGGTGAATCTTGGGGTAAGCATTCATCAGTTGCTAATGATGCTATAGATTGAGGTGAAGTTCTACAGTCCGAACTTATGGAACTCAAATTATTTAATTCACAATCTGAACCTGATGCTAAAGATTCAAGTGAAGACGATCGACATCCTGCTACTGGCAGTAGTTCACAAAACATCACTGAGTACTGTGGTATTGGTGAATCTGGAGATAGTGGTCTACATGCACTAACTGAATCTGGTGAAGATCCTCTAATGCCTGACACTAAGATTATAGATTCACTTGAAATAGGCCTATATTCTGGGATAGAGTCGGGGCTAAGGGGTCTAAATTCAAGTTCTGATTGAAATGAGTCAGGTGACTCTGGCCTTTGCTCTACATCAAGCAGGTCTCCAGCAAATGATTCAGTTTCTATTGAATTAGAATATATTGATTCAGGTGAGCATGATCTGTGTCCAGAAATCCGCAAACTACTCTCAGGAAAAAATGATCTGAACTGCTGTATAGGTGAATCAGGTGATAATTGTTTATTCTCATCTGTTTTTACAATATATTCAAAATCACCATGGTTGGGGCAGAATGTTTTACCTTTGTATTGGGGATCATTTACTTTACTAATAAAGTTGTGAGCATTTCTCTTGGTGGCTGCAATTTCACTTTCCTTGATCAAGCTTGTTTCAAGATTAAATTGGTTTTGGATTTGGATAGGCCTAGCTTCTGACAACCCAATTGCTTTTGATTCATGACTGGATACAGAGTCACATGGATCTGTGGTTAAGGTTTGATCATCTGCTCCTTTTAATGATGTACTTAATTTACAGTCCTTGGGACTATTAAGTCTATGTGTCAAAGTAGATTCAACTTGGTCAGTGAGATGGGCATTCCCTTCTTTGTGTTTTGCATTTTTTGATAACTTTTTTATTTTTCGACATTTTTTAGCAGGTACCTTAGCAGATAAAGTCAGAGGCTTTGTGATATTTTCAGAGGCATATTCATTGGATGTCTTTTCAGATTCCATGATTGCTATTTGTTTGCTTAAAGGTTTGGTAGAATCAGGAAGTAAAAGACCCTCTAAATCACATTTGTTTAAGCGGTTATCAGTTTCCAAAGTCTCAGGGGATTGTTGCCTGAAATAATGGCTTTGCAACAACTTGCGTTCAGCTTCAGATGTAAGGATATTTGAAGATTCTATTTGAAATGAAGATATTTCATTGACATGCAATAAGATATCACAATCTGTCCCTTTCTTTTTATAGTCAGGTGATATTAAATCTGGCGAAGGTGGTCCAGGGATATTTAGTGATGATGCTGAATCTGGTGAAGGTGGCCGATTATCAAGCAGTGTTCTCGTGGGTGAGATCAATATGTCCTCTCTGTCTGAAAGATCTGACTCAAGTGATTCAGAGTGATATCCTAAAGATGTATACAATTCACAAACTGGTGAAAAGCTTGGTATTGGGGAATCAGGTGAAAGAGGTATATGTTCATTTACGGATGAAAATGAATCAGGTGACAAAGGTCGACCTTCCTCTGAAAATATTATAGGAGAAATAAGCTCACATTCTCTTTCTGAAAGTTCAGATTTTGTTGATACAGATCTGCATTCTTTTGTAGACATGATTTCATATAGATTTTGAACAAAGCTAGGTAGCGGTGAATCAGGTGAAAGACATTTCCATTCACTGACTGATGCTGCTGATTCAGGAGATGATGGTCGCCCTTCAAACAACCATTCTGACGACAATTCATCCTCTAAATCTGAAATCTCAGATTCAGGAGATGATGATCTAGATCCCACCACTTGCGTAAAATAGTCAGATACTTCTGGTGTAAAACTGGGTATTGGTGAATCACAAGAAAATAATATATACTCATTCAATGATACTGTTGATCCAGGGCCAGATGATCTATCCACAAAGATATCAGAATCCCAAGCATCATGCTCAGAGTCCAAGGGAGTCTCAGGAGATAGTTCTCTGTCTAATGTGTCAATGGTAAAGGACCCAGGAAAAAGAGATCCATCTGATTCAGGTGTAAATGATCTACATTCAGTCAATGATCCTGGTGAAATTGGTCTATCTATTTCATCAGTAACCATTAAAGAGCTTTGTGGACTGAAATGAATGTTTGACTCATGCACATCAAAAGCGTACAACTGATCCGAGTCAGCAGAAATCCTAGGTATGTCCGCATGCATAGTAAATTCTGGTGCTACGTATTCCCAAACTGGTGGTAGTGGTGAATGTGGTCTAAAATCAGATACAGGAGAATCAGGAGAGAGTAGTTTCTGTTCAGTACCTGATGCTGCAGATTCAGGTGAACATTCTCTTAATTCATCTATCAGCATACATGAATCTAGTGAGCCTGATCTGTACTCAAATGGAATTGGTGAGTCTGGTGGTAGTGAAACAGTAGATTCAGGCGATAAGGATCTATATTCGTGCAAAGATATTTCCAAGTCAGCGTCATATTCAGATACAGAAACTGGTGATGATGATCGAAACTCGGTTGAAGACATCAAATAATCTTGCATGAAAGGTCTATTGTCAGAAACTGAATTAGAGAGTACACTAGAATATTTTGCTTCATACTGGGAATTTGTTGCTCTAAGCTTAGACTCTGGTGTGTGTACTTCAAATCTGGTACTGAACTTTAAATAATCTGACTCATCCATGATAGGATTTGATAAAGAATTTGTCTGCCCAGTTGCTGAGTCAAGTGACATCTGACCAAGTGTAGAGTCAATATTACTTGCTGAAATTTTACCCTCATGCCAAGGCAACAGCTGTTTCAGGGGTGAACTACAAACTCTCTTAATGTTTTGAAGTTGCTCCTTGGTGGAAATATTTGTGTTGGTTGTTTCCGAGGCTACAGAAACAACTTGATCAACATTTAAGGCCTCTGCTGCATCCACTTTGTTCACAGTGATACCCTCATGTTCAGATGATTCAAAACTCTCTGTAACTATGTTAATATCTTTGCCAAGAGCCGTTGCCAAAACATCATCTTCACTGAAGAGGGCTTTGTAGAATTTATCAGAAATCTCCTCAACATGATGCTTCATGTACTCATCACTTAGCCTTTGGCTACTTGGCAGTTCATACACAGGTTTTGCCTTGGCTTCTGGGATTGCTGTGTCCATCTCAGAATGTGGATTTTCTGTTACTGATGAAGCTTGTGCTAGTGTGACTTTGTGAGAAACCGTTTGGTTTGATGGCTGAAAGAATGGAAGTGACACAGAAGATGCATAATGGGAGCCATAGTCCTCAGTTGCTTGTTTGAGCTCCACAGAGAGCTCACTGAAATCTGCCTCACTATGCTCAGATTCCAACAAGGTATCTTCAAAATCTGTCATTATTAATTCTATTTTCTTTTGTCTGCAGTCTCTTGGTAATTCAGTGGATGTAATGCTCTCTTCAGTACAAGTATCAATAGGGGTGTGCTCAGATTGACCCCCAGCTGCTCCTAACTCTTGTGAAGCCTCATCATTAATGGGATTTAACTGCTGTGCTGGAATTTTTGATGGTAGTTTGGAAACAGCTCCTTCTTTGTAAACTGGGCCATATTGTTGAGACTGGAGCCTCCATGGTGTAGTTTTGTACAGGGTAAAGAAAGGACTTACTTTTTTGACAGTGCCAGGGAACTGTTGTCTTAGACCAATCATCTCAAAACCAGACAGTGTTGAGCCTGCAGCCACCCTGTAAATAAATATGATTTTAAAAATAAAGTAGTTTTGGTTTGATAAATGACTGATTTGAGTTTTTCAAATGACTCACTCTTCAGCTTTATCTGTGTGCAGCTGTGACTTCTCTTTCTGGGCATCACTGAGCGAAGATACACTAGAATAGAGATCCTCGGCAGATACTAACGGAGGTTGACCCTCAGACTTTGGTCTTCTTGAAGTGAGCTCTGTGTGGCGGGCTGGCCTAGGACTGTCGATGTCCTCGTGAAGAGCTGAGAAACCTGGAGGGGATATAACACTGTTGTAATTCTAGCTTTAAAAATGAAGACAAGACATTGTGAGTTACAAAGTTAGCAATAGATTCTCATCTAACTCAGGGATTCAATGGCAATTAGATTTGCCTAATCTTATCTTCTCTTCTTTCAAATTAGAAATATTATTTTCATATTTGTCAAAGTGGATGTTATGGTTACCTTCACTGTGGTCCAGTGATATAGACTGCTCCATATCTGCAAAGGTATATGATGAATGGTCCTGAGTGGACTGTACGATCTTTGCTTCAATGAGATGTACAATGTCCATACGATTAATCTTCGTGAGCTTTGAGATCAAAATGCTTTCTGTAGAGAATTTGAAAAGATTCAACACATTAAATATGCATTTTGTTTATGATCCTTTTGACCATTCAAATTTGAGATTTAAGCTAAATAACCATATCTACAGTATGCCTGATTCCATGATGTCTAATAGCAATATTATCCACTCCAAATCAAGACAGATTTCTTTAGTCATCTTTTATTATGACACACAGTGCAGTTTAACAATGTCTTGGTTTCCATTAGTGGCAAATAAAAAGTAGAACCAGTGAGATAATGAGTAAATGAGTCTTCAATACAATACTTGTAATAATTGTACCAAAGTGACTTTGTTGTTCCTTTTTAGAAAATGATTAACAATCCTACCTGTAGCATTTGTCCCCTCTCTTTTTGTCCATAGTTTTATGAGTGCATGACTTTGGTCTTGTAATGAGTTTGGATTCTCTACTCTTATCTGATTGACCTGCTCTTCATCAAAATCAAGTTCACGAGCCAGCTCTAGATGAACAGTAGAGAACACAGCAATGTTTGAAAGAAAAGGCAGAACTGCAAATAATATTGTTTGAATTTTAATGAGAGGAAAAGCTATGTTCACTTACTGATGTCAGAGTTCTGTTTAAATAGTACATAGTGTATTACAGAATAAAAAGCCATCCAACCCACTGTGTGTTCAGATTTATATCATCTGCCACCTGACTGAAAGCAAGTAGTAAACCTTTCAGAGCACACGCATAATGCGTGATTTAAAAAATTTGCTAGAGGTAGAGGGGATATGGATGGTGTATGGATGTTTCTGTCAGTGTTCCTGTGATATCACCAGAGCATACTAATGCTGCTTTTACCTGTCCAGCTGAAACCAAGATGATCAGCCATTACAGCCAATCGTCCTTCCTTCCTGTCAAGCTCATCCTGTGGATCCACTGCAAATGCCATGGTCAAGACACATAATATGCCATCACCAAAACACATACTAAAGAACTAAGAAAATATGGTCCCTATAATTTTGAACAGAAGCAGTAACAAAAAAAAAGAAAAGAAAAAAAGATCATATCCACCACTAATGTACACAAAATGTAAATGAAATACAAGTAGGTGACAAATGAAAAGGGGGAAAAAAAATACTGAAAAGTGTTGTTCCACTGCAAGCTGCTAGAATAGGTTTGACGGGACTTGACACAAGTGTCTGGAATTATACTGGAGGGATGAAGAAGCATTTTCCAAAAGATATTTGCTGAGTTGGTGTTTTGCTGATTGTGGTATAAAGTGCTGATCCAAAATCTCCCAGAGATGTTCAATTGGGTTGAGATCCGGTGGCCGCTAAGACCAAAGTATAATATTTACATCATTTTTAAAACACTGTGAGCCCTCATGCCCTGTGGATGGGGCATTGCCATCCTGGAAGAGATCACTCTCATCCCATCCCACTCTTCACTCTAAAGTGAGCACAAACCATGCTAGCAAAATATCTCCCACAGAATAATACAGATACCAGTTTTTTTTTTCCCTTTAATTTGTCACCCATCTGTATGTAATCACTGGCTTTCTCTTGCCTTTAAACTACTTTTCGTATTTATTTTTAATGTGTTTGAATTATGTTTGAATTCTAACCAAAACTTATCAAACATTGAAATAAAATATCAGCGATATTGTGATTAGTTAAATTATCTGTGATTAGGTAGGGTTTCCAATATACATTTTAATGTCAGAACACATTGTCTAAGAATACTGTAAAGGTTTTTATTTATTTTGTTCTGGTGTATACTATGACCTATAGTGCACTGCAGGAAGTTTCATGGAAAATATTGTAATTTGCCAGTAAACTTAGGGAATTATGCAAAAGGGCAAACGTCATTCCATATGTGTATCCATAAATGTCTAGGTGTATGGCAGCGGCCATTTCAGCATGCTCTGAAGATTAACTCTCTAATACAAATAGCATTCATAAAATCAATGAACAAAATCATTATTGACAATACTCTAACACGTACAAGGAAAGAAGACAGACACAAACACAATTCAAACGTCACAAAAGCACCAGAAAGAGTTGAAGCTTTAGCTACAAGACAGAGAGGCAGCACCTTCATTGCTAACGTGCTGAGGCAGATGAGAGAGAGAGAATGGGCCCCTTATGATGGGGATACCTTGACTTTGGACTTGGGCTTTATCAGCAGGGATTCTTTCCATCTGCGTCTCAACAGGGTCGTCCCATCGAGGCCTAATGACCAATGGGTCCTCAGGAAGAGGCATCTGCATGTCAGGGAAAGGCTCACTTTCTATTACTGAGACATCTATGGTGCTGCTTTCATCGTCCGACATGGCAGCTGCCTCCTCTTTCTCTTTTTCTGCTTGGGCTAACCTCTCCACTAGCTTAGCTGCCTCATCACTAATCTCCTCAAAAAAATCAATCGACTTCTTGCGCTTCTCGGATGGCTGATCTTTTTTGCAAGTTGTAGTGGTATGAGTTGGTTGACCAGGCTTTCCCCTGACAGGTAGCTTTGATGGTAATGTCTTATATTTGTTGGGCAGCTCAGTACCTGCTGGACGACCCTGGTCCTTTTTTGCTGGTTTCTTTGTAGAATCACTTTCACAGTAGCTCTTGGCTTTGATAGACCTGGTCACTCTGGAGCTTACAGAGGGACCTGTGTCTGTCTCAGATTTTCTCCTTGTTTCAGGTTTTACAGGCAATTTAGACTTTTTCTCCTTAGGAGATCTCACAGATAAATCATGTTCTGTCTCCGATTTGTGGGAAATAGCTTTTATAGGGATTCTTGATTTTGGCTTCTCCTCCTCCTTAGAGAAGGAGGACTTTTTCTTAGTAGATGCAGTGTTACCTTTAGAGTCAGGCTTTGTTTTTGACTTTGAAATCTTTTTGGAAGTTTGGGATGTCTTTTCTGGAGCTTTGGGTAGCTCTATCACTGATTGCTCATCCTCTGGGGAAGAATCTGAGGACTCTTGGTTCTGCTGGGAATAAACTGATCTGGTTACTGTTGACACTGCTGTCTGGACATCAGTTATGATAGTTTCTGAAGAACCAAGATCAGCCTCTGAAGAACTATCTTCAGCTACCTTTTCTGTTTTTATTTCTCCAGCTTCTTTTGCAATGTTGTTTTTACTTGTTTTAGGTGAAGCAGAAACAGCCAATTTAATGGGGATTGTCGACTGTGAGGCATCTGACTTAGAAACTATATCTGATTGATCATTCTCAGATGTGGAGGGAAGGGATGTGTCTGTAGGCTCTTTTGAAAATTCCTCAGTATCTTCTGGTTTAATCTGCACAGTGAGGTTTATGGTAACCTCTCTTTCTGCTCCTGTAAAGTCTGCACTAGGTTCTTCCATATTATCCTCTACAAGTGCCTCTTCGATTGGTTGCTCTACTACTTGAAAATAAGCAAAGCCTTCCTCCTCATATCCCCTTTTGGTCATGTCTATTGCTCCACTTCTAGTCATTTCAAATAGTTTACCCTCTTGAAAAAGGAAAGGGTTTTGTTCATTTGTTGGTGTGCCTTCCTCGGTGGGTGTCCTTCCCGGTGTGGTGTCTGGAGTTGCACCTTGGGACTGTCGATCTACTGCCAGACCCAAAATCTTTTGCTCCTCTTCTTTGACTCTTGCTGCAAAGGCATCATCATCTTCTCGTATAGTATTCCAGTTGTCTGCCAGAGTTTTTGCAGTTACCCCTCTAGACTTTGTTTTAGGAAGTTCTTCATCTAAATCATCATCTTCGGTGTCATCATAAATACATATTTCTGGTTTAAATGTTTCCCTTGCTTGCCTAATAATACTAGGCAAAGAATCAGTTTCAGCCCTGAGACTTTCCCTGCTTAAACCTAGATCAGATGTCCCTGCAGGCCTTATGTGATCACAGTTAACATCACCTGTTACATTACATTCTATCTGACTATGTGATTTGCTAGAAACTCCCTCGTAGTCTGATGCATCTTTCTGCTTTCCACCCTTATCATCATGTTTGCTTTCAGTTGACTTTCTTTGGCTTTCCTCTTTTAGTTCAGGAGGTATATTGACCATCTCTTCATTGCTAAGCAATTGTTTATTGGTCTGTTCTAACTCTTTCATACTATGTGACTGCATTTCTTTTTGTAGAGGGATCTGATGGGCTTTTGCAGTATGCTTTTCTGAGACAGACTGAGGTCCCTCCATTGCTGATTCATCTGTTGATGCTGCAGTGTGGGCCATGTCCTCAGATGTTTGAGGGATCTCATGTACACCTGCTGGAAAAGGAGAGGGAGGTTGTACTTTAATAGTAGGTTCAATAGATTGTGCTACCTCTGACCCTTGTTTTGTCACAGTAGGCCCAAGGCCATCCACTGAAGCTGTTTCAACTTTGGATTCAGGCCCAATCAATATGATGCTTTCAGACTCATTCATGGTCTGAGAGAAGATATCTTTGCTATTGCCCTTTCTGTCTTTTTCATCTTGCTCCATCTCATCAAATGTTTTTATTTTGGCAGCCATTTTAAACATCTCTTCCTCAGGGGTGAATTTCCTTTGGGTTATGACACACTCCAACACATTTCCCTCTGCAACCTTGGGTATGGCAGATGAAATTAGGAACATGGACAGGACCATAGGGTCTGGGGTTTTGGGATTGAGCTCATAACTTACCTCTTCAGAATTTGGGGTGTCAGGGGAAAAGGGACTCTTACCCGAACTTGTCAGCTGAGATGTCTGCTTGCAACTGTCATCGTCGACACTACCCTCCTGGTCTCTGGGGAGTCTATGCAAATTTTCTGGGGGTATCTCAGGAGCTTTGGAGGATGTCGGGTGCCCTGTAGTCACACTGGGTTGCTCTACTGTAGGAGGCAAGGTCATGATGTTTTTTTGTTCTACAGGGCTGCTTTCTAGAGAATCACAGCATGGGGAGTCTTTGGTTGGACTAGGTTCAATTGAGTCTGGGGATTTATGGGAGGAGTTGTCTTCCATAAGGGGGCTACCTTCTAATGAGTCCTTATGACTAATGGTTATAGAATCATCAGCTACTGGACTAATGGTCTCTGAATCTTGATGTCTAAGAGGCAGTACTAAACCACTATAACCCTGTGTATCAGCCCTTGTAGCCAGGTAGTCAGCTGAGGTTGATAGTTGTTGACCATCTGATGGTTCTTCATCACTCAAAAAACTGTCTAGTGTTTCAGAAACCCTTTTCATTAGTTTTCGAGATTTTGGTGGTTTAGATGATGTCAAAGGAATGTCTTCATCAACAGAATTTTTTTCACCAACAAATTTAACAGTTTTGCCCTGAGAAGCAGACAGAGACTCACTTTTTGAGGGATAATCCACTGCATTTTTCACAGACAAGCATCCAAGAGTTGCTGTAGATGCCTGATCATCAGCTGTCTTTGCACCAGTGGAAGAGGAGTTAGATAGTGTACTTGTCTCATCTTTGGCTGTAACTGTTTCTACTTTTGAGAGCTTTCCATCTATGTATTGACCTGGCTGTTTGGGTGATGATGAAAGGCTTTCAGGACTTGTATCCAGAGTTTCTGCCATGCCTTCATGTTTGTCACTGTCTTCTGAGCTCATGTGGGCTTCGCCTACACTGGCACAAGGAGAAACTGCTAGCCCTTCAATTTTGTGACTGTCAGAGCTGTCATCAAGTGGTTCTGGGCCGCTATAAAGTTGAGACACTCTAGTGTCCTTAGATAAAGCTTGGGTTAACGGAGTAGCCAAATTTGTCTTGACTGTAGGCTCCGCTGATTGTAAGGCAGAAGTAACCTCATCTTGCACTTTTGGCATTTTAAGTTCTTGATACTGAACACTGTCTTCTGGTTCTGCTCTTACAGTGGAACTTAAGTCTTGAGAATGCTGTATCTCTGTGCTAATCTGAAATTCTTTTGTTTTCTGTGGGTCAACACATTTTATAGTTTCACGTGACACTTCTAGTCCATGTGCTGATGCTTGAGACTGGGACTGTGAGGACAGAGTCTCCTTTATTTGAACTGTTTTCGTGTGCTTTGGACCAGAACTTGCTTTATGTTCAAAAAGTCCAGACTTTCCCTTTGAAGGGTCTTGACCTGTCTGAAAAGCCCTCATGAGTTCTCTTACTGACATAGTCTCTTCTAGTCTCTCTGACTCATGTTTTGGTGATTTTATGGGAGCTTGTATTTTTTTAGCAGTCGGTGTTTTTTGCTGTTTAATAAAAGATGATTTTTTTTCTGAAGACCCAGGAGAGGGTTTGCTGCCAGTCTGCTTGCGGACTTTTTGTTCCTCCTCCACCTTCTTTTGAAGAGCTTTAACTTTGTCTTTAATTGAGCCAATGGGTGTTTCTTCAACTACTGGAGACACAGGTGACATTTTTTGGTTTGAGGGAGCATGTAAGAGGCCATCATCTCGATGTGTTTTTTCTGTTCTCTCACTAACAGAACCCGTTTTTGAAGTGGACACATTGTATTCATCACTCTGTCCATGAGGCCCTTTTCTACGAATGGGCTTTTTCACTTCAGCCACATGTACTTTAGTATCTTTGATCACAGTTGGTACAATTTTCTTGCCACCTTTGCGCAAAACAACTTCAGTGAACTTTTCCTGTAGCACACTCTCCTGCACTGCAGTTCCAGATGACACTGGTGCATCTAGAAAGTACTCTTTATGGTCTCCATCTATACCCTTTTGTGTCTGTGACCCTCGGCTACCTCGAATATCCTTAAGAAGTGCTTCTTGGGTCTCAAAAGCTGCCATCATTTTGGCCTCCTCAATTTCACAGTCTGAAAGAAGAACCCACTCCTCATCCTTTCTATATGGATGACTTTCTGCTTCTGCTGACTCTTCAACAACCTTATCTTCATAGGTCCCACTCCTTAGAATTTCATTGACTTTCTCCAAATCCTCTTTTACCTTTTCCACTATTTCAAAAGGCTCCCCTGACACCTCCTCCACCCCTTTCTCTAGACTACCCCCATGCATAGAGTTTGACTTCTCAGAGGGATCAGTGGTCAGAATGACAGTCATTTTGATCAGATCTTGTTTCATCTCTGACACCTCAGAGAGTAAATCTGGGCTTGCAAGGGCAGGAGAATCTCGAATCAAGTGGGTTTTCAGGATGGATGTCTCTGTAGAATTTTCCGTCTCTTCTTCATCTTCCGTTTACAAGGAGGATATTTAAGGAGCAAATTAAACAAAAAATTTAAATTAAAGGGAACAAAGATTTGAAAAAGAGATCAGGTTTGGATTGGCACAAAGTTTCAAGGAACAGAACAGGACTGAATGTTGTAAGAGTGCAGTAAAGACTCAAAGGACAGACAACAGACTTACAGGGATGAATAACAACTGCAAAGCAAATTATAGCCAAATTTTATAGACCTTAAGGGAATAAGCAGGAAATAACTTGCTTATCTGAAATCCACACAAAAGCACATTCACACATTCAAGACGATGGAAAAAATCAACTAAAATATCAGTTTAAATAAATGAATAAATAAATAAATTAATTTTAAAAAACAAACAAACACAAGGTTCTCAGTGGAAGACCAGTGCAGATAAACATTTATTCAAGTAAACTCACAAACTCAGGTTTACTACAAAAATGAATTAGGGTGAATTGAGACAAACAGAAATAAACAATGTGTTCCAAAACTTTTTTTTTTAGTTTCCAAAAGAAAGCCAGTGATATAACACTAGTATTGGTTTTCAAGAATAAAGTGATGAAAGTAATGACCAATTGCTTCTTATGTCTGTGAATTAGGCAAGTTTAAATTAAAACTTAAACATAATAATAATAATAATAATAATAATAATAATAATAATAATAACAACTAAAGCAACATGCAATGCATAAGGTGTCAAAATTAAAGATGATCATACTGTTTTGCACCCATTCCCAAGCAACATTCACACACACGTAATGTAAGTCAAGTTATTTCCATGCAAAGCTTATTAACCTATATATTCTAATAGGTGAGTATCTAGTAGGTACCGATTCCACCCCAAATAAACAATTAAACACGTCATTACATTACATAGTGTGGTAATGTATTTTTATGGTCCTTACTGCACAAAATATTGTCTCATCTCATCTCATTATCTGTAGCCGCTTTATCCTGTTCTACAGGGTCGCAGGCAAGCTGGAGCCTATCCCAGC
>JAOANJ010000001.1:23333979-23345257 GCA_026413345.1 Ariopsis seemanni | reverse complement strand
TGGCCATGGAAGTGATTGGAACACCTGATTCCGATAATTTGGATGGGTGAGCAAATACTTTTGGCAATATAGTGTACATCCGTAAGTGCCTGCGTACTCACAGGATACTTCGCCATCATGGATGTAGCGGAGGATCAAAAGCAGATGGTTCTCAAAGCCCAGGGACAACTGCTAGGAGAACACCAACAGATGCTCGCCGATCTCAACACCAGGATGGTGCAGCTAATGACGGTTATGTCGCAGGCCCTCCTAGAGCGCACTGAATCTCCTCCTCGCCCGGTGTTGCAACTCCCTGCACTGGAAAAGTTCACTGGTGACCCCGCCACATGTAAGGGCTTCTTGCTACAATGCTCTTTGTATTTTGCCACCATGCCGGATATCCCGGAAGAACATAAAATTGCTAAGTTTCTGTCTCTCCTCTCTGGCAAAGCATTCCACTGGGCTACGGCTGCCTGGAATAAAGGTGGAAAGCCAACTGAGTCATATGAACTGTTTCTCTCCCTCTTCAAGAAGGTTTTCGACCACAAACCCGGGGGAATTGAAGTTGGAGAAAGCCTTCTCACCAGCTCACAGGGCACTAAAAGTGTCGTTGAATATGCCCTGGATTTTCAGACCCTTGCAGCCTCCAGTGGATGGAACGACCCAGCACTCAAAGCAGTCTTTCGCCAGGGGTTGCGTCCTGAAATCCTCGGTGAGCTGGCATGCAGGGATGAGAACCTCTTGCTGGATGCCTTGATTGAACTGGCTATTCATCTGGAGCAGCTGTTGAAACACTGGCCTTCGCTCCTCACAGATGAGAAACCAAGCCCATCTCCAGAGGACCACGAACCCATGGAACTCTCTTGCTCACAGTTGTCCCGTGCTGAGCATGCCAGACAGTGTAAAGAGGGTTTGTGTTTCTACTGTGGGAGTGCCAATCACAACCTCCAGCGCTGTCCAGTTCGACCTGTCCAGGGAACCACTTCCCCAAGCCCAGTGAGAAAGCTCCACTCTAAGTCCTTCAAAATCCCTGTATTACTGAAGTTGGCATCCTCCACACATATGCTGTCTGCCTTCATAGATTCAGGAACAGAGGGGAACTTCATCAGCAAAGCTCTCATACAGGAGCTCCACCTGCCAGTCGCCCCTCTGCAGAGCGCACTTAGCATCAGGACCATCGATGGCTGACCCATAGGCGACAGCCTGGTTACTTCCTGGACATAGCCACTTCAAATACAAGTAAGAGCCCTCCATCATGAATTGATATCCTTGTACTTCACGACTACTGAGCATCATGATATCATCCGTGGCTATCCCTGGTTACAACTGCATGACCCCCTCATCTCCTGGCAGAACAAGGAGATACTCCAGTGGTCACCTACGTGCTTCCAGAGCTGCCTCTCCCATCCTCAACTCATCGTCTCCTCTACCTCAGTAGAGAACCCACTTCCAGCCTCCATGGACAATGTTCCTGAATGCTACCAAGATCTTTCTGAGGTCTTCAGTAAGGGGAAGGCCTGTGGACTACCAATGCATAAACCCTACGACTATGCCATCGAACTGGTACCGAGCATGGCACCACCACGAGGGCGCATCTATCCCCTTTCCCAGAAAGAACACGCCGCCATGGAGGAATACATCCAAAAGGCTCTCAAACAAGGTTACATCCGGCCATCGAAATATCCTGCCTTGGCCGGCTTCTTCTTTGGAGAGAAACGAGGAGGTGGACTACGACCCTGTATTGACTATCGAGGGCTAAATGAGGTTACCATCAAGTACTCCTATCCTCTCCCACTGGTACCAGCAGCTCTGGAGCAACTCAGATCGGCCAAGATTTTTTCCAAGCTGAATCTCAGAAGTGCCTACAATTTGATCCGGATTAAATGAGGTGACGAGTGGAAGACAGCGTTCAGTACAACCACTAGTCACTTTGAATACCGGGTCATGCCGTATGGACTATCTTTAGCTCCCAGCGTGTTCCAAAGTTTCATCAACGACGTACTGCGGGACATGCTGGGAAAGTACGTCATCGCATACATCGATGACATCTTGATTTACTCCTCAGATTTCCACAGTCATCAAAGCCATGTCAGAGCCTTACTAAAACAGCTGCTTGAAAACGACCTCTATGTCAAGGCCAAGAACTGCGAATTCCACCTAGGCAAGATCTCCTTCTTGGGCTACATCAGCAGCCCAGAAGGAGTCAGTATGGATTCAGCCAAAGTCTCGGCTGTCACCTCATAGCCGCAACCCAAGTCAGTCAAGGACCTCCAGAGGTTTCTAGGTTTCACCAACTTCTACCTCTGATTCATCAGGAACTTCAGCACCTTGGCCTCACCTTTGACTACCCTCCTGAAAAAGGGCCCCAAGTGCCTTAGGTGGAATCCTCAGGTGGAAGAAGCCTTCAGCCAGCTCAAGGCCGCATTCATGTTGGTGCCCATTCTCCAACATCCAGACCCCACAAAGCCATTTATCATAGAGATGGACACCTCTGACACAAGAGTTGGAGCCATCCTTTCCCAATGATTTGGAGAAAGGCCAAAACTACACCCAGTGGCATTTTTCTCCACAAAGCTTACCCCTGCTGAGAGGAACTATGAAGTGGGCAATCGTAAGCTGCTGGCCATCAAGCTAGCCCTAGAAGAGTGGTGACACTGGCTGGAGGGAGCAACTCACCCATTCACCAGTTTAACCAACCACAAGAACCTAGAGTATCTCAAGAAGGCCAAGAGGTTGAATCCACGTCAGGCCAGGTGGGCACTATTCTTTACCTGGTTTAACTTCTCTATCTCCTTCCGACCAGGGTCAAAGAACACTAAAGTGGATGCTCTGTCCTGGGCTATAGACCTGTCACCCAGAGACAGAGAACCCCAAACCATCATCCCACCCCAACATTTCATACAATCCATCACATGGGACAGTGAAATTCATAAGTCTCAACCTCAGACTACTCCCAACAACACCCCACCTGATCTTCTCTTTGTGCCCACATGTCTACGCAGCAAACTCATAAGCTGGGCACACCCCTTTCCTGCCACTGGTCACCCCAACAACTATCGCACCTACCAAATGCTGAAGAATAGGTACTGGTGGGACAACATGTTGACTGAGATCAACCATTTTGTCACTTCCTGTTCTGACTGCACACAAGCTAAGGTTCCCAGAGCTCCTCCAGCTGGCAAACCTATGTCTCTACCTGTCTCACAGCGACCATGGTCACACTTGGTGATTGACTTCATCACAGACCTTCCTGCATCCCAAAACAACACCACAATCATGGTCACCATAGACCGGTTCCCGAAGACCTTGAGGCTCATCCCTCTTCCGGGCATTCCCACTGCTGTCCAAACAGCTGAACTCCTGTATCAGCAAGTCTTCTGCTACTACGGCATCCCTAAGGACATCGTAAGTGACCGAGGTCCTCAGTTCATATCCAAGTTCTGGTCTTGCTTCATGGAGAGACTGGGAGTGTCCATTGGCCTCACATCCGGTTACCACCCCCAGTCCAATGGGCAGGTAGAGCAGGCCAACCAAGAGATCAGCTGCTTCCTACACATCTACTGCATGCGCAACTGGGGGACTGGGCATGTTTTCTGCCATGGGCCAAGTATGCGCAGAACTCACTGAAGCATTCTGCGACTCAGCTAACACCGTTCCAGTGCATACTCAGCTACCAACCACCCTTGTTCCCCTGGGACGACACACTCAGTCAAGTCCAGGCAGTCGATGAATGAATGGTTCAAATGCAGCCAAACTGTTTGGGAGGAGGTTCACCAGCGACTAGAAGTTGTCTGCATGAAATACAAAGCCTATGCCGATCGTCATAGAGGAGAGACCCCCAGTGTACCTTCTGGGAGATCGAGTATGGGTGGCAACAAAGAACCTATGAGAGATACAAACCTGTAAGAAGCTCCAAACATGCTACATCGGATCCTTCAAGGTACTACGGTGCATCAATGATGTCTCTTACTGACTAGACCTTCCACCGCACAGCAGAATCTCTCCCACTTTCCACATATCCAATCTTAAACCCGTCATTCCAGGTCTGCTCTCCAAGAACACACCCACTCTAGACCATCCGTCTCTGAACCTCAAAGAAGAACCCATCTACCAGGTCAACAAGATCCTCAACTCCAAGTGAAGAGGTGGCCAGATCAAGTACCTGGTAGATTGGGAAGGATACGGGCCAGAGGAACAGAGTTGGGTAAAGTCCAAAGACATCCTTGACCCGCTGCTCAAGCAGGATTTCCACGCTCAGCATCCCAGCAAACCAGCACCTAGAGGTCGAGGATGCCCCCAAAAGACCTTAGCTCCTGGAGGTAGCTCCTTGGGGGGGGGCTCTGTAAGTAAATCCACTGGTGAAGAGGTGACTACAAACATGGACAGCTCAAACTACAACTCCCAGAACACACAGCGCCCTCTGTCCCTGCCTTCTAACTCACAGGTGACATCCATTTCCTCATCACCTACCTCTGTATATAAACACTAGTCTCACAAGCACTCACTGCAAATTATCGTTCCGGTTCACTGATCATACCAAGCCTTGTTTTCTCTCTGACTACCTTTCTACCATTCTGACCTTTGCTAGTGTTTCTCGTTTCCTCAATCTCTGTTTACCTCTGATATTCTGTTTGCCAGTCGCCCGACCGTAGCATGTTTACTGACCTTGATTCCTGTCTCTCGATTTGGCTTGGTTCACTATTCTAAAGCTGTCTTCTGCCACATACATCCGTAAGTGCCTGCATACTCACACTTGGGAGTTTCACTGATAAATTTTCATCTTGCCCTTTTGTCAATTTTGTAAAGTCTTACTATTGTCACTGTGGTGCTCCATTTTCTTCACTTGTTGATGATGATGACCTTCACAGTGGTCCATAGTACATCTAATGTTTTGGAAATTCTTTTGTACCCCTCTCCTGATCAATATCTTTTGACAGTGAGATCCTGTACATGCTGTGTAAGCTCTTTGTGGATCATGGCTTCAGAAATGGAAGAAAACCAAGAAGATGTCCAAAAAAATCCAGCAGAAACAGCTGATCTTTATTTCTTTATCAGTAATCATATAATTGGTTAATTTTGAGCACAGTCACATACCCCATTAGAAAAGGGTGTGCACATTTACGTAACCAAGGAACTGTACTTTTATTTATTTATTTATTTTTTCTTAAAATATTTCGATCTGATTTTCACTTGAATTTTTTTTAAATCACAAAATTTGCTGTTTAAACAGAGGTGTGTAGACTTTTTATATATACTATATATATACAGCAGAACATTTGCCACACAAAATTAAATGAATGAATACCACGGCAGTGGATGCTACTGAAATATTCTGGCTGTCTTCACTATTTGAAGTGGATAAAGAGTGGTAGACTTACTGGTGACAGGATGCAGCCTCCCTACACTTTTTGCTGGCAGCCAGGTTGGAGCAAAGGGCTTTTGAACATCATAGTTTCCTTTTCTGAAAGGCTCACGGCCAGCAGCGACCAACACACCTGAACACAAGATCAGAGCAGGGAGTCCGTCCACCTGGAATACAACAAAACATATTTTCATGAAGATTAACTTTGATGATTAACCTAAATGCATATTGCACACTAGTTAAAACAAACTATAAAACTGACACCAAGCAGAATTATCATAATGTCAGTGTTCTATTAATATTTCCACTGATATGGATCAAAATATTTAAAGTGAATTAAAACTCACTAATTAAACATGTTGCGTTTACATGTTATGTGATTAAAAAGTAATTGTTCTATAACCAGCATTGTTTCCTTCATATTGCTCATGTCCACTGACACATTTTGGCCACAATTCCAGTTTTTAATGTGATTAAATTTGATGTAATAAGGAATAAATTTTGCAGTAGTATTCAGTGCTCAGATGTCTTCACTATAGAGTATTCAAGACATTCCCATTTTGTTTCAGGCTTTGTCCCAGGATGCAGGCCAGCATAATAGGATGAAATGGTAAAGAAGCTTAATGCCGCAAGGTGATGGGTTGTCTTTAACCATGATATTTATGCTTATAGCTGATAATGTGTTAAAAACATCATCATACACAACTATGGTTACATGGTCATATCTTCCAGAAAAAAAAAGCATATTTAGCAATCCAAAACCCCATGAAAATGGATTTCCCCCCACTGTGGGCTTTTTTACCATGGCCTTGAGTTTTTTTTTTTCTTAATTAAGGGAAGCAAGAATTAAAAGGTTGTTCAGTTTAGTTTACATTGCTCTTTGGTTCTGGATGTTATTTTGAATATAATGTATTAAATTAAATTACAGTAATTTACTGTGTGGGATATTTGATATAGATTACGGTAATTAACCTTGTAAGAAAATGGACAGCTTTTTTTTAATGGTAATTTATAGTTGAAAATAGTTATTGTCTTTCCATCAATTATTATTGCAATAAAGCAACTCAAATGATATTTCAGTCATTAACTGGAAAAGCACACAATTACCAAAATTATTTTTATGCAGCTCTTAACTTCATTCAACAGTCATTTTGTCAGTTATTATTTTGGAATTTTACCAAAAACAACCACACAATACTATTGTAACAGCATTTAACAAGTGAAAAATGTGGACACAACAAGTTCAAACAAGCTTCAGTAACCTAAAAGAATGTGTATGACCATGAAACAAAAAAAAAAAAAAGTGACGAAACTAAACCCAAAGCAGAAATATATATATATATATACACACACACACACACACACAATTGTTAACTAGACACCTGTTAAGCATGAATGTAAGACAGGTGAAAACTAATGAATAGAACGGAAGTAGAGAAAAATGAAACTCAATCTGAATCAAAGCACATGGTATCAGAACTCTGAGGAACCAAAGCATTGATGATGTGCCATGGTGGCTATACTCATTTTACATGAGCGTTATATGGCTAGGCTTACTTTTCTGCACGCACGCCAAAATTTGCCAAATTTGTAGAGAGAATTTACAACTTTTGCCTTCATATCAGACTGTTTCTTGTTCAGCTTTTTCTTATGTCTGATTCCTGTGTCAGGGTGAATGTAGAATCTAGAAAATACATCTATTGAATGAATGAATAATAATAATAATAATAATAATAATAATAATAATTATTATTATTATTATTATTATTATTATTATTATTATGACAATGAAGGCCAAATTTTAACTAGATATTTATATGTTTACTCTTTGGCACTGATGAAAGTCCAGTTATGTTGAAAGCATCTCCATCAACTGCCACAAGTACACAATAAGGGATGGTGCTGTGGAAGGAGTGAAAGTGACATAGTTATTACCTCTGCCAACTTTGTTGGAGGAGGTTATGTTTTCGCATCAGTTTGTTTGTCTGTTCCCAACATAGCTCAAAAAGTAGTAAACGGATTTTGATGAAATTTTGAGGAAAGGTGGGCTATGGGCCAAGGGACAATTGATTACAATTGTGATGCAAATCCGAATATATGGCTTGGCTTAGGTATGGACTCTACTGAGTGCCTTTATAGTTTTCATAGTGTATCAATATGATTTCTTCTTCTCTAATAAAGGTAAGACAAGTAGGGTTGTATTATTTGCCACTGGGTTTATTCAGGTGTGTCTCTAGCACTAGTTAGATAAAATTAGTGCCAGCTAGTGCTCAGTTGCCCCAAAATAATGTTATAGTAGTTACTTTAGACTTTAGACTAAGTAACTTAGGCAGATTGAGGAAAAAAATATTCCAAAGAAAGTAAAATCAGAAAGAAACACCAGCCTGTCTTCCAAAGGAATTTCCTGGATGGCAGAGCTTGAATTCACCACTCAAAAACAATCTACATGTGCTTTACTATGTCCATGAATGAGTACATGGATCGAAGCTCCTGAAGTCTTAAGATCATCTTCACATGGCATTTACTGATGTATTTCATTTATTGTCAACTTATTATTTATTATTATTATTTTTAAAATAAACCTAATTACTAAGTACTGCAGTGCACCTTTTATGATATCCAATAAATTTGTTAAGACATTTCTTAAGAATGAGATTAATGAGATGTTAAAAAATTAAAATTAGCTGGTGTTTAAAGTCTTTAATTCTCTGTAAATCTGCTTTGTGACAGTGTCTGTTATTAAAAGCGCTATGCAAATAAACTTGACTTGACTTAATAGATATTTATGTATAAGTCTTTTTTAAATTATTGTTTAATTAAATGATCAATAAATACATTAAAATAGCTAGAAAAAGAATATCATTATCAGTCATGGATAATTGCTGTTAATGTACGTAAAGGCTATTTGTTAAATGAACTGAATTGAATTTGTTAATTGTTTTATTACCCTCAAATGGTTTCCTTATAAAATTACCTTCATAGTCTACTTAGGTTTTGTCTTTTCATTTTATAGTGAGTCCCAGAAACCTTTAATATAAATCTTCACAGCACAGTTGGTGTTCATTCACAGTGCAGAAAACACCCTGTTTCATCAGTAACTCCTGACAATTGCAGATCACTTGCTAAACTGAACTGCAGGTGACAAAATAAGGTGAAAAGAATGAAAAACAATAAAAAAAACAACCACAAGAATAAAAGCTTCAAAAGAGAGATAAAGATGAAACACTGAGTGAGTTCTCACCCTCCTTCCATCCGGTGTGTGCAACCTGCGCACAGGGAAGCACATGACCTCAGATATATGATCAAGTAGTGCCTCGAAAGAATGTGTGGTCCTCTTCTGAAGCAGAAGGGTATGCTTCACTTCCGGATCTCCATTGCGGAAAACTACCAGCCGCTTTGGGGTGTGCAGTAGAGCAGCATGCTCATTCCGTCTTGTCTTGCGTGGACCAGGACTCTGCCTTTTTCTCAGGGGCTTGCTGCTGACAGGCCTGGTATGGTACCATGGTGGTGGTTTGCGCCGTGCTTGCTCCAAGTCAATGGGCTTGACGGTGCGTTTATCTGAGCAGATGTATGAATGGCCATGGTGAAGCTGATCAAGAGAACGGACTGCTGTCTGGCCACGTGGTGTTGTAATAGTGCGGACTCCAAATGGCAGTGGAACACGCTTGGACAGGCTGTCTAACAGCGCCTCAAAGGTCTTGAATGTGCGGTTGTTGATGACGACAGGTAAACCACTAAACTGGGGATCTCCACTTTTATAGAAGCACACACGTTTTGAGGAAAAAGGTTCACTCATATATGGCTGCCGTGATGGTACCAAAGAATGGCCAGTGCCAGAGGACTGTTCCTGTAGTTCAGCTTTCTGCAATGCTGAAGCGTCATTCATAGTGTCACTTTAAAGGTAGCCTCTGAGGGGAGAGTGAGAGAGAGAGATACAGATACAAAAAAAGCACAACTAAGTGCACTGAATAAATATGACAGCATAGAAGTAGTTTTGTTTTTGTTAATATTGATGATAAAACCTGATCTCACATGTTTTAGGATTAGGTCAGTCAAGCTAATTCAAGTCCAAAATCATTTCAGTGGTTCAGTGTATTTCACAAGCACTTAACAATCGACACTCCCTGGCCATAGACCTTTCACATAAGAAAAGTACCCCCTGTATACCCCTTCCAAAAATGGGCAAAAATATTGGAGACTATGCAAGGACTGCCACAAACATTTATACATAGTAGAGAATTTCTTAGAGGTTGAAGTAGTTTAATAGTGTTGCACTATCATTAGACAAAATTAGGAAAGAGGTCCATAGTGAATTGTCAGCAACAGTAATTAAGTTTGTAACAGATTCTTGTGAGGAAAACCAAAATCAGCTAGAAAAAACCCCTCTCTTTTTGTTGTATGATTCCAGTTTGTTTTCTTGGTATTACACAACCCTGATTCCAAAAAAGTTGGCACACTGTGTAAAACATAAATAAAACAGAGTGCAATGATTTGCACATCCTTTTCAACCTATATTCAGTTGAATACAATACAAAGACAAAATATTTAATGTTCAAACTGATAAAATTTATTGTTTTTTTGTAAATATAAACTCATTCTGAATTTGATGCCTACAACACATTCCAAAAAAAAATAAATAAAAATTGGGGCAGCAGCATACTTACCACTGTGTTACATTACCTTTTCTTTTAACAGCACTCAGTAACCATTTGGGAACTGAGGACACTGATTGTTGAAGTTTTGAAAGTGAAATTCTTTCCTGTTCTTGCTTGATACATGACTTCATTTGCTCAACACTCCAGGGTCTCTGCTGTTGTGTTTTGCACTTCATAATGCACTACACATTTTCAATGGGAGACAGACAGGCCAGTTTAGTACCTACACTCTTTTACTACAAAACCATACTGTTGTAACACATTCAGAATGTGGCTTGGCATTTGTAACAACTCTCTAACTTGTGGGAAACAGAGGAACTGGAAGCAGGCTTCAGAACAGGTGTGTTCTTTTTATTTTCCACTTTTCAGTGACAACTAACATGCATACATAAACACACATGTGGGGTGACGCAGCTCACTTTCTCATTCCTGGCTGTCTGAAAGACACACAGAGACACAGGTTAATAGACAACCTCTACATTCAACACAAGCTCACCTGCAATGCACCTCATCACATGTTACTTGTACCTACTGGTTCAACCTGCCTTCTTGCCATTCACAACCGACGCTTGACCACACCCCTGCTGCCACATACCCCCACCACCCGACTCAGGTTGGGGAGCTATCTGGCCTGCAGCTGTCTCTCCCCCTGGTGGGAGAGGTAATCTGCTACCACCATCTGTGCCACCGGCCTGTGGACCACCTCAAATTTGAAGGGCTGAAGGGCCAGATACTAATGAGTGATCCACACATTGGCATTCTTCATGTGGTGGAGCCACAGGAGCAGGGCATGGTCAGAACAGAGAGTGAATGGGCATCCTAGCAGGTAGTACTGGAGAGTGAGGACCACCCACTTGATAGCCAGACACTCCTTCTCTATCATGCTGTACTTTGACTCTCGCATGGAGAGCTTGTGGCTGATGTACAGCACCAGATGCTCCTCCCCCTCTGCTTCTCCTGTGAAGAATTGCACACTTCTTCAGGTTTGCTGTGAGCCCAGTGCACCTCAGTGACCTCAGGACCATCCTAAGATGTTGTAAATGCTGCTCCCAATCATTACTATAAATGACTATGTCATCTAAGTAGGCTGCCGCATACACATTGTGGGGATGGAGAATTTGATCCATGAGATGCTGAAACAGGGTGGCACGGTGGTGTAGTGGTTAGCACTGTCACCTCACAGCAAGAAGGTCCGGGTTCGAGCTCCATGGCCGGCGAGGGCCTTTCTGTGTGGAGTTTGCATGTTCTCCCCGTGTCCGCGTGGGTTTCCTCCGGGTGCTCC
>JAOANJ010000001.1:22925547-22935890 GCA_026413345.1 Ariopsis seemanni | reverse complement strand
ACCCGGAGGAAACCCACGCGGACACGGGGAGAACATGCAAACTCCACACAGAAAGGCCCTCACCAGCCACGGGGCTCGAACCCGGACCTTCTTGCTGTGAGGCAACAGTGCTAATCACTCCACCACCATCGATCAGAAATAAGCCACTGCATTCAGGCATTCTCTCCAGAAACACAATCAGAGCATGATGTGGATGCTGAAGAGATAAAATTTCAGCTTCTTCATCCAGTGTCCAGTGTGTTTACATCAAAAATGTGTAATATTTCAAATACCACGTGTTCAATAAGTGAATGAAAGTGAAACGTTCATGTCTGGAGAGTGTGAACCGGATCAATAGACATCAATTTACTCTCAAATCTCAGATGAAGAACAGGATAGGGCAGGTTCTAGTGTCCCCTTAGGTACTGACCAGAAAGAAGCTCAGTCCTGTACTTTTTTGATGGAGCCATCAAACTAGATGAAAAGTGACCCATGGCACAAGGCACATAACTGTCACATCACAAATAAGCAATAATGATTTATTACTTCAAAAGTTTATGGACTAAGAATAAACATAAAGATCTCCTGGATACACTGGCCTGTTATATCAGGAGGTGATTCCCTCATCGACACAAAAATAATTCACAAAACTTGCGTCCTGTCTGTTTACTACTGCTGAATTTGGTTCCACGTCTTACCCAAGTACCATCTGAACCAAACAGGAACATGTGGGTGGAGCTAGAAATAATACAGACCACTGATTGGTCAAACACATTTATCAAAGAATCTCTTTTCTTGTGGTTCACAATTTTCATTTTTCAGATTTTTTTTTTCCAGCTGCAAAGTTTAATGGCTCGCTAAGCCTAAGAACCAACAAAGAACAAAAGCTGGAAAATCGAACAAAAAAAAAACAACCCACAAATCTAGCATAAAGATGTAGTGTATCAAGTTCAAAAACTAGCATAAAACTGAAAGTTGACAAAGTACAGAACTAGCATAAAGCTAAGAATATACAAAGTTCAACCACTAGCATAAAGCTGAAAAGTATGAAACTAGCAAAAAACTTGGAATATACTGTATGTTTACATGCTCGCATCAAGATGGAATATACAAAATATAAATGCGGGCTTAAAGCTTGTGTTCAAAGGTTAGCATCATCAGAGAATCAACAAAGAACAAGCGCTAGCATCATGCTGGAATATACAATGCAAAATCTAGCTTAAAACTGGAGGAAATTAAGTACAAAACTAGCATAAAGCGATAATATGCAATATTTAAACACTGTAACATCAAATTTGAAATGCTAGCAAAAATGTGAAATTTGGTAATGTGCAATACCAAGCTGGAATATACAAAGTTCAACTGCTAGCATAAAGCTGAAAAGTATAAAACTAGCATAAAACTTTTTAAATAATGAATAGTTAAATGCTAGCATCAAGCTGAGTCTAGCAAAAAAAAAAAAAAACTGGAGGAAATGAAGTAAAATACTGTATACAACATTTAAACACTATAATATCACATTTCAAATGCTAGCATAAAGCTGAAATTTGGTAATGTGCAATACTAGCAGAAAGCTGGAATATCCAAAGTTCAAATGCTAGCGTAAAGCTGAAAACTGACAACGTACAAATCCAACATCAAGATATTACATGATATCCTGTACAAAGGGCTGTCAGCTGTCAGCTCGGACTCATGTTATAGCCACCCACGTGTCACAGTTGTTGCTGGCTTTGTCCTGTTTATTTCTAACGCAATGACATCATTCCAGGCCATTCCTTCCATGGATTGCTGGTTCTCTGGAAATCCCTACAAGTAGAGAGAAAGAAAGAAACCAAGAAAGCCAAAATACAAAAATACAAATCTAGATTTTTTTTAAAAACGGAAAAAAAAACAATAAAAATGAAGGCAGGCCTTTAGAATGGAAGTAAACAAGGCTACAGCAAAGATGCAAGAATGATGCAGAACCTCAGGCAAGATAAGGTTTAGATTTAGAGCACTCAGTCGGAAAAACTTGGAAAAACATCAGCTCGCTACACTCTGAGCTCTGAGACATCAACGTGACTACTGATTAACAACCAGGGGTCCACTGCAAAAATGTAATAAAAGTTCCATTATTAACAGCATTAACGTGTCAGGATTAGTTAGTGAATCGAACACTGGTACCATTTCTACTAGCGTACAAATGGAAAAGATCACACAGGGGTTTAATTTCGGATCTTTCTTAAATCTCCTCCTGAAAATCATTCCTGGCTTTTTGATATTTAATATATCTTTAACGAGAGATATTGAGATAAATTCTAAATGTTTTCCTGGCATGTTCTCAATTGCGGTTGGAGTAAATTTTCATGCGAGCTGCTCAGGATAAACAGGAAGAACTTAAAACATTAAAGAGGGATTTGATGTTGAATGGTCGGCTCCTGAGCTGAGGGTTTGTGCAGAGAGAATGTTGATGAGGAAGCAGGTGGGGAATACCGAATGGGGTTTTGGGTGAGCACTAAACACAGATCACCCAAAGACTGAAAGATGTGGCTAATAATGAGCATATTGAACACTTTTTATCTCCAGTGGATGGCTCTACATGGATAACAAAGTTCTGCACTTTCACAAAAACAGTCTATCCATCACATTTTTTCACATCTACGCAAACAAATGAGATCTTTACAGAGCTTTCCATTTTCACCTGAAAGGAAATTGTTAGGGAAAAGCTTTGTTTTCAGGGAAATGGCATTTTGAAGAGAAAAATAATGTACATTTTCCGTAATGTCCGTATACGTATGGATTGAGCCTAAATCGAACATGTCAGTTACTTTGATTCAGTAAGTGGTTGTTTTCAGATCAGCTTAATAAATAAAGGATAAAGAATGGAGAAAGAACAAGGGCTGGAAAACTCAAAACACAGATTTACCGTAGCATAAAGCTGTAGTATACGAAGTTAAACTCTACCATCAAACTGAAAGTCAACAAAAGTATGGAACTAGAATAAAGTTAGAATATACAAAGTTTGAATGCTAGCATAAAGCTTAAAAATGGAAAAGTACAAAACGAGCATAAAACTTGGAATATATAACAGTTGGCATAAAGCTTGCATTCAGTAGCAAGCATAAATTAAGAATTGACAAAGAACAAGAGTTAGTATCAACCTGGAAGATACAAAACACAACTGTAAGGAAAAACTCAAGCATAAAGTGGGAAAATACAACATTTAAATGCTACGTATAATGTGAAGTTGGAAAATCCAAAATTCAAATTCTAGTGTAAACTTGAAAACTATGGAGCCCTGACCATGACATAAAAAAGAAGAAAAAATATATACTGTATATTTATATTATATAGACATGAGTGTTTTACTGGGAAATACGCCACTCGTATTTTTCACACGAGCTCCATCCGGGGACATGGAGAACCAAAATTGTGACAAAAATCTCTATACGTCACTTATGAGGAAATCAATGAGCGAATTGTTTTGATACCGTAAATTTGGGAACTTTGTGTTTGTGAATGTGTCGATATACAGTAATAAAAAGAAAATCACATGCTGGCTTGAAGATATAAAGTTTATCTTTATATTATTATTTTTTTTATTATACATTCCTTTTGGGTGTTGAATGCATCTTTCTCTTTCAAAATTCTCTCAAAATCTTCCGTATTTAACAAAGCCAACCTGGTGGCCATGTTTGTTTACAAATTGTCCCAGTTGCTCGCTAGCACGGAAGTTTTACATCTCCGACGTGCAACGTCATGTTGTCTTGACAACCATGCAATATCATAAACCATATTCAACGCTCTTTCTCCACTGGGTAGAGTGACATAATACACATAGGATAAGCGATATGCTAACAATATTGCATGCTATCAAACCAAATGAACGAAACCCGCTAGAAGGGAATAGAATACATGTTTTTATTCCATCGAAAAAGTGTCCTGTATTTATAGTAATAAAGAATATTAAGTATATTAGTCATAAGAAGAGTAACACCAGATAAACAAAGAGCTGATTTGAGAACCAATTTCAAAACAGTGACTGTAGGATTCCTGGGGAACGAAAGAAATAATGCATATGTGTGTGATCTCAGTGCTGCTGATTACAGCATATTCCTAGGATTCCTGTTCAAGAGAAACTAGTTCGGATTTAGTAGGTCATACATTTGTAGCATTACGTGGAATTTGGTCTTCATGGCCACGAGGGACCGATACATATGGATTTTAATTAGCGAAGGCTTTTGGGTTTAATTAGCTAAGGCCCTGAATATGACTGAGCCTATTATGTTGCACTATTACAGAATGAACATTAGGAGTAGCACTGCCATCTGTATTACTCACAGTAAAAGTTAGACGTAAAAAAAAGAAAAAGAAATATGGCGATCTTTTCATGTTGCTGCTATCGTACATTTCTAAAGAGAACTGGGATTGACGTAAAAAGTATATACGCTCGCTACATGTTCTCAGTTTGGGAGAAACATGTTTGGAGAGGAATGAATTGTCCCCTCAGTCATGTTACCTCAAGGTGTCAAGGTCTTAGTGTTTCATTTATTGATCATTAGTGTAGTGATTGTTTTTAGTGGTTAACTTTGTAGTGAGACAGCACAGTGAGGGTTATATAATAAAATTAGTGCCTCTCAACATGTTGTGAAAAAGTTCAAGTTTTTCTGTAATTTAATTCAAAAAGGTAAACTTTCATATATTCTCTATTCATTACATGCAAAGTGAAATATTTCAAGGCAGTTTTTTTGTTTTAATTTTGATGATTATGGCTTATAGCTCATGAAAATCAGAAATCCAGTATCTCAAATTATTAGAATATTTCATTTCGAGTTTGAGTAAAACAGTATAAATACCATGTATGTCTTGATCTAGTTCAGTACACACAATCACAATCATGGGGAAGACTGCTGACTTGACAGTTGTCCAGAAGACGATCATCGACACCCTCCACAAGGAGAATAAGCCATAGAAGGCCATTGCTGAAAAGGCTGACTGGAAGAGGTGCACAAGCAACAGGGATGACTGCAGCCCTGAGAAGATTGTCAAGAAAAGTCAGTTCAAGAACTTGGGAGAGCTTCACACGGAGTGGACTGAGGCTGGTGTCCATGCATCAAGCGCCACCATGCACAGATATCTTCAGGAAAGGGGCCATAACTGTCGCATTCCAAATATCAAACCACTCTTGAACCAGAGACAACATCAGAAGCATCTTACCTGGGCTAAGGAGAGAAAGAACTGCACTGTTGCTCAGTGATCCAAAGTCCTCTTTTCAAATGAAACTAAATTTTGCATTTCATTTGGAAATCAAGGTCCTAGAATCTGGAGGAAGAGTGGGGAGGCACAGAATTCAAGGTGTTTGAAGTCCAGTGTGAAGTTTCTGCAGTCTGTGATAATTTGGTGTGCCATATCATCTGCTGGTGTTAGTCCATTGTGTTTTATCAAGTCCAAAGTCAACACAGCCATCTACCAGGAGATTTTAGAGCACTTCATGCTTCCATATGTTGACAAGCTTTATGGAGATGCTGATTTCCTTTCCCAGCAGGACTTGGCACCTACCCACCTACTACCAAATGGTTTGTTGACCATGACATTACTGCGCTTGATTGGCCAGCCAACTCGGCTGACCTGAACTCCATAGAGAATCTTTGGAGTATGGGTAAGCTGAAGATGAGAAACATCCGACCCAAAAATACAGGTGAGCTGAAGGCCACTATCAAAGCAACCTGGGCTTCAGTATCACCTCAGGAGTGCCACAGGCTGATCACCTCTATGACACGGTGCACTGATGCAGTAATTCGTGGTAAAGGAGCCCCAACCAAGTATTAATGGAATAAATTAACATACTTTTCAGAAGTTTGACATTTCTGTCTTGTAAATCCTTTTTTGATTGATCTTGGGAAACATTCTAATAATTTGAGATACTGGATTTCTGATTTTCATGAGCTATAAGCCATAATCATCAAAATTAAAACAAAAAAGGCTTCAAATGTTTCACTTTACGTGTAATGAATATAGAATATGTGAAAGTTTTGAATGATATTTTTTTAAATTAACTTTTTCACAATATTCAAATTTTTTTTTTTTTAGATGCACTAGTTCTTAAAATCAGTCATTATTCTATTAGGTATTATTGTAAAATTAGCCACCCTCCGCAGCAGAACACATTATCAATTTATTTAGCTCAAGTTATCCATTGTACACGCTTATACATATGTTTCTTTGAAAATTCATTGCTGGTTAATAGATGTAGATTTCTCAAAAGCTTATACTTGGAACCTTTTCTGAAATCCTCTATTGAAAAGTTAAGAGACCATAGCAGTATAACAGTAAGAAATGAAAGCCAAATAAAACACGTTTTTAACATGTTTAATGTGTTTTATAAAGTATTTTTGCTAATGTGTCCGGTTTTGGAACATGCTATTTTAGGCATACTTGGTCCCAAAGCTGCTTCTCTACTTTTGTCCACTAGGTGGAGATATGCATCTTTTCATCTCTAGACAGAAAGGGAGAAGACTTCCACAAATGTTATAAAAAGAGTTTACCAGTTAGACACCTATCTTAAAAATGGTCCCAAGTGTAAGGAGGAGATTGCGGTGGAAAAAGCGCACACCTCCACAATTGGGAATTGTTTTGGTGTTCTTTTAGCCTGAGAAATTTTGCTGAAAATTTTCTATCATGTTGAGAGTGGTCTCTTCCAGGATAGTCCCATTGACAAGGCATGAGAGCTCACTGAATGGTTCAATGAGTTTGAAAAATCATGTAAAATATATGCTATGGCCTTCACAGTCACCAGATCTTAACCTAACTAAGCACCAATAGCAGATTTTGGAACAACATGCTAACCCTCTGAAAAAGTGAGGGATTTTTCTTTTTTTGGACGAGTGTTTATCCTTGCAGGCCACTTCTTCCAGAGACTTGTAGAATATATGCCAAGATGTATTGAATCTTTTCTGGTGTCTTGTAACTCATGAGAGATCTTGCTCAGACTCATTTACATTACATGCATTTAGCAAACGCTCTTATCCAGAGCGACGTACAATGTACCCAGAGCAGTCTGGGGAACAGTTGGGGGTTAGGTGCCTTGCTCAAGGACTCTTAAGCCATTCCTGCTGGTCCAAGGAATCAAACCAATGACCTTTTGGTCCCAAAGCTGCTTCTCTAACCTTTAGGCTATGGCTTCCTCTGATAAATAATTCCATTGTGATTTATCACCTGTCTGTATATTGGGATCAGATTGATGCCTATATTATCCAGCCCTGGTTCTATAGACAATGTTTAATTGTTTCCCTAAGGAAGCTGAAGACGGATCCACAGTGTATAGCTACAGCTACATGTTCATATATTCTAGTACTTTCTATGATTTGATTTTCTCTGGGTAAATTCTAAAAATTTAAACTTTACCATAGGTTTCCCTCACAAATAAAAAAAAAAAAAAACAATGTCATCTTGATATCTTTCCTCCAGGCCCTGAATCTGACATGCAATATCTCAGGAAACCCTGCGCCTGAGGTGACCTGGCTGAAAAACGACAGAGAAATGGTGTCTGACGATCACTTTGTCCTCAAGTTCGAGTCTGGCAAGTTTGCCAGCTTCACCATCACCAGCGTAAACACAAGTGACTCGGGAAAATACAGCATCTTGGTGAAGAACAAGTACGGCACAGAGAGCGGCGACTTCACCGTAAGTGTCTTCATCCCTGATGAGATGCCTGTCAAGAAAAAGTAGAAAACAACAAACACAACTGGGATTACAATAAAGAGCAAGTAAATATGTACAAATGTTGAGACAAACAGAACCGGTTAAAAATGCCTTCTTAAAAGTGAGCTATTATATTTTAACTACTATTCTACCAAGCATTCAGAAAGCCTCATTACAGTCAAGTGGTCAACTTTTTAGGGGTATTTTCACTTTGGAAAGTGTTACAGAATGGTGCTAAAATATATTAAAGGTTGAAAATGAAAAAACTCTTGGTCCAATTGCTTCCCCAAACCACCAAGTTACCCCAGAATAACATGTAGAAAAACTGTAATCAGTGCTTTATTATATGTATAGGGTTAGTAGTGCTTAGTAACATCATGCTTTATGGCTGAGGTTCCCTTAATCAGTAATCAGTATTCAGCGGTTCCTATAGTCAAGATTCTACAGCTAATTAGCACAAAGTGTCCTCATTGACCGAATCTGGAAATGTCCTCGTGGCATCACTGAACTTCTGTCTCAAAACTGTTATCTATAGTGTGATCTAACTCAGGACTAGGAGCAGCACTTTAGTTTTAGTCAATAATTATGTTGTGTCTGAATTGCTTTATTGTAAAAGACCTGCAACACTGATGTAAGCATGAAAGCTTTGGTATGAAGAGATAGTGAGCTCTCTGAATATCTGATATGTTTCATTTAGTTAGGAATATTTCTATTATAAGCCATTGATGTGTCTTGTCATTAATAAATCACTGCATGTTAATTATGGCTACACATCCTGTCATGTTTGAGTGGATATAACATCTCACAAACTGCACCTCTTCCTGGACACTGCATAGAAATTGTGATATCACATTTCACTGTGTTAATGTTTTGGCACCACTTCCTGTGTCACTCCAAGATGATGATGATGATGTCACTCTCCTGTTTCCAATAAACAGAGTACATATTCCTTCACGTCCCTCTCTGTGTCTGTCACTTTGCTCTCCTCCACTTCTCTACTCCTCCACCTCACTCTCATCCCTCACTCATGTTCCTGCTGTGGATGAAGTTCCCATAGATACCTAAGCAGAGCTTTATCAATGCCATACAGTCGTTTTCTCACACACACACACAGAATAAGAAACAATATTCAATATTGTAATTAATTGTGATTAAGGTAAAAGTTTTTTCTGTCTTTTCTTTTGTCTAATGATTAATTTTTGGAACCACCATAATCAAGACATTTTTCCCTGTAAGAAAAAAATATGTCGCAACCTTCAAAATGTGTTTACAGATGACTTTCACATTCTAACACCTCTCAACATTGTACATAACATACTACAGGAAATACAGGTGATGAGCGTATTATCAATACCGTACATTTAAATAAGGTCAATCCATGTTATTTAAAACTTGCCACCAAGTGTGGAAATCTACAGAGCAACTGTACTTGATTAAAAGTATGGGTAGTCTACTCAATTACTAATAGAAACATTGAGACAAAAATCTACTTGAATGAAAGTAAAAAAATAAAAAAAAAATTAAAATATTCAAGAGTAACAGTAAATATTTTTACACCAAAATTTCACAACGCAAATGTGACTTAAAAAAAAAAAAAAAGATCAACATTCCAGTGTTGTTGAAATGAATGCTATTTTGGCATTAACAACAAAACAAAACTAGCTAGCAAATTTACAAAACCTTAAGCTGACTTACCTTGACATGCTTCTTTAGATTTGATGGCATATGGTCTTTCCGAAATTAGCACAGCTGTGCATGGTTTCATTTGACATTGACATGGATTTGATTTTAAACAAAATTTAAAAAGTGATAGCAGCTGGGCAAAAAATAATAATAATGACATTTAAGATTTTTAAAGCTCTACTACCTTTCAGATTTTTCAAGTTTAGGTCATAAAAAGAATTTTCCATGACACCCAATTATTTTTGTTTAGTGGACCCAAAGCTCCTGAATTCAAATCACAGACTTCCAATTTTATTTTTTTAAAATAGAACAATTAATGAATTTAGGGCCATGTGGCCCTAAATTCTCCGCTATTCTTTCCTGCTTCACCATGACCCAATTCAAGATACAGTGTCATGCATCACGTGGTGAGCTTTCCCCGTTTGCGCAAGGCATTGTGGGATACAAATTTGAAACAGGAGAGAAAAATAGAGGATGCAAATGAAACGTGAAAGACCGACTACAGTAACAGATAGCGAGAAGAAAAGACGTTATGTTGTGAAGGAAAGGAAACGCAGGTCCAAACTAATAAATATCGGTGGTCAGTGAGCAGCTCGGTGTGATCAGCTGTTCGTTTAGCATAACATACAGTAGCAGTCAAAAGTTTGGACACATCTACTCATTCATAGGTTTTTCTGTCGTTTGATTATTTTCTTCACTGTAGAACAATAGTGAAGACATCAAAACTATAAAGTAACATATGGAACAGATATGGAATTATGTGGTAAACAAAAAAGGGTTAAAAATACCAAAATATGTTTCATATTTTAGATTTTTCAATGTAACCAGTGTTTACCTTGATGACGCTTTACACACTATTGGCATTATCTTAACCAGCTTCATGAGGAGTCACCTGGAATGCTTTTCAATTAACAGTTATGCCTTGTCAAAAGTTAATTAGTGCAATTTCTTGCCTTCTTAATGCATTTGAGATCAAACAGTAAATAGTAAATAATAAAAAT
>JAOANJ010000001.1:20366028-20379121 GCA_026413345.1 Ariopsis seemanni | reverse complement strand
CTAAGATCCAGGTCTTTAAAGGGGTTTCTGATGATCTTTGTGAATGATTTACCTGAGAGATAAGAGCCAACACAAGTCAGAATCAAGCCAACTGCTGTTTATTTACACTTCAACTTGCAGCGCTTCGTTGTAAAGACATGAATGGAAAGCTTTAAAACCATATTTACATGGGCAAAAACAATCCAGGATTCACTGGGCAGCGACTTGATAGCGAGGTCCTTTACCCAGCCACATACAAAACAGTCGTAAGCCTCCATACTCTTCCATGCTTTCATCTGTTTTGCAGTGTAGAAGGGTTTGCAGTGTTTTGCAGTGTCCCAAATCCGTCTTTCCCAGACAGTAGGGGTCGATTCCATTGCACATAGCAATCTTCTGAATAGATCTAAAGCCAGCGGCGGCTTCTAGATTACGAGCGTACTCTGATAACTTATCGCTACGGCAGCCGTTTAGACCACCAGCTATTTCACGTCCGGTAAAACCGCTAAGAAAAGTTACGTGACCTGAAGCCAAGTGCTTGAAATAATTAGTTGAATCAAAATGTTGCTGCAAGAAAATTCCAGAATAATCATTTTTACCACTCGCCCATGGGTAACAAACAAATCAATACACATTCAAAAAGTATTCCAACACTGTATGAGTGTTTTAAGAGCGTCTGTCCTCCCCCGACATCCAACATTAAAGTTAACCTGAGCCGAGTTTCCAAAAATCATCACAGCAGCACAAAGATCATACGGTATTAAATGGTACAGCGAGCATGATGTTCAACACTCTCGCTACCAGTTACGATGATTTTGATTTTACGATGCTATTAAAAGAAACGCCTGCAGCAAAAGTATAGCTTGGTTTGCAGTCAAAAACTAATAACATTGTATTTATGTAGCACCTTTGTTTCGCTCCGTAATTTTACAATTCAAAGTGAAAAACAGTACTCGATGCCAACAGAGACGACGGGAATGCCTTCACCACCAACAAGTCTAGTTTTTCTTGTTACTAATTTGTATGCCTGAAGTACTTTTATAAAATAAGGAAGGAAGTTACTGATGAAACGATTTCAGACGTTTGACCTTGCTGTGACTCTGACCCTGGTTGGATCAACTACAAAATATCACTTCATCTGCTGGTTATAAAAATACTTCCATATAAAGGCAACAAACATTCAACTGGTCATTCATGACATATTATACTAAAGATCTTGGACAGGAGCACGGATAACCTGAAAACATCATGAAAATGACAAAAGTTATTCTTTAATACAAGCTTTCATCATATAGACATGTGTTCCATGACTCTCAGTCCTTTCCATGGCTAATACCATCATGCAAGCTTGCAAATGAAACGAGAGTGCTCCGAGAGCACAATATCCCCCGCTGGTAACTAGGCCATAACTCTGGTAAAATGCAACCGAATTGAATGAAATTACAATATGCGTATTACCGACATAAAGAATCCTGTAAAGTTTTGTGAAATTCCTCCACAAATTGCGAGAGGAGTTGATTTCAGAAGGCGAGTACCCTTTCCAGGACAGACGGACGGACATCACCACGACATCATCCCCTTCTGGACCTTCTGGCCAAGTGGGGGATAAAAACTGTGAGGGAAGTTGATTCCAGAAAGCAAGCACACCTTGATGAAACTGCCAAAGTGCAAGTTTGTTGTTAATCAAGGGCATAACTCTGGTTAAATTTGCCCAAATTAAAAGAAATTTCAACATGCGTATAACAAGGCTTTTTGCCCAGTTTGGTGAAACTCCTCCACAAATTGTGAGAGGAGTTGATGTCAGAAGGCAAGCACACCTTCATGAAATTGTCAAAGTACAAGGTTGTTAAATCAAGAGCCGCAACTCTGGTAAAATGCGACCGAATTGGGCAAAATAACAATATGCTTACTACCGACATATAACAAAGCCTTTTGCCAAGTTTCATGAGTTGATTTCAGAAGGAAACCATGCTGTCATGAAATTGTCAAAGTATAATTTTGGTAATCAGGGGCTGTAACTCTGGTAAAATGTGACCAAACTGAACGAAATTACAATATGTGCATTACCGACATATCACAAAGAATCCTGCCAAGTTTCGTGAAATTCCTCCAAAAATTGTGAGGACTTGATTTCAGAAGGTGAGCACCCTTCCTGCAATGGACGGACATCACCACGACATAATCCCCCTTCGGGCCTTTCAGCCAGCAGGGGATAATAAAAAAAAAAAAAAAAACACACGAGTCTCTCTCACCTTAACTCCCTTTAAATTGCTGACCCACTTCTGAAAAGCAGAGCCAGCGTTTATCCTTACTCACTCCTACCACATTTCAGCCAACGGGGTTCTTGAATCGGGTCCGTTCAGGATTCTTTGAACCTTTGTGCCAGGTAGTGAACCGTTGTAATCAAGGATGCGCCATAAACAGAGTGTGTTACACAATTCACAATGGGAGTAAACAGTAGGCGCAAGATGGCGGCGTTCATTGATCCTCTCCAAGTTTTTGTTCTGTTATTGCAAACAGAGTATTTGTTTTTGGTCCATTTTTTTTTGAAGATGCATCCTTTTCCGTTGTGTTCTCCATTACTGCGCTGGCACGCCCACTGATGTCATCACGGTTCACGCTGGAAAAACCTGCTATATTTTGGTTCCAGCTGGGAAAGAACTTTTCAGGTTCCGAACTAATTTATTTTTGGTTGAAAGGCTCGGAACGGTTCAAAATTTGGTGCGTGAATCAGAACAGAACCCGTTCTCTGTAGGTCGAAAAGGGGACTCATTGAAGGTTTATAGCCCGAGGGTTTTGGGTTTTGTAATAAATCATGTTTTATCATGTAGTCTGACTTGAATTAATACTCAGTGACTAATACTACTACTTTCATTTTTAACAAAATAAAATAAATAATTACAGACTGCAGCTTTAAACCTTCAATCTTCAGTGATTTAAAGTTCAGTGGAACTTTAGTTTCACACTCTGTTCCTGTCTTGTAAACCGGTTTCAGTGTCTAGCTTCTATTTTTTTAAACCCGGTATCATGATGAGTGTTGGTTCATTTGTGTTTTCTGAGATTAAAAATAATAATAATAAATAATAATAATAATAATAATAATAATAATAATTTAATTGGATTCACTGAAAACATTTTCCCATGGGCTTAAGGTAGAATATGATTTGCCTACGATTACAGTCAAGTAGCTCTTTAGTAATGGAAAATCTTTAGTCGTGAAGTACTGAAGTAATTTCCAGTAGTGAAGAAATTTACTGCAGGGGCACTGAGGTAACACTCAGGCAACGGTACTGTGTTAAGTGTAAACAAGCTTATGCTGTGTGTCAGAGCCATCCATGTTCTCACACTTGCTAAGAAAAACAAATCTGGCTCATTTACATTAGTCGGTGGTTTCCCCAAGAAACTCAAGTTCAACACTGAGAAGTAGCAACATGACTGCATGAAATGTTTCCTCTTGGGATTAACAGTAGGCCTGCTGTTCTGCACACAAAGATCTATAGCATGATGGAAGCTCACGAGTTCACCGAGTTCATCTGTGAAGGCCCTCCTACTGCACCGCCTCTCATCTCGGCCCTGCCTCCCTGCTCAGGGGCTCAGCTGACTCGACCATATGTTGCCAGTGCAGGTTTTTGACAGCTTCCGCCAGCTGAGCTGCTCCACTTGCTAATGGAAACAAGAGGCGGAGCGCACGAAAAACTGATTTGCTGCCAGTCTGAAAAAGCTGAGAGTGCAACTAAAGTACAGATTTTTTTCAAAAATAAATCAATCAATCACTGACAAAACATTAATATCAAATCTGACTAATTGGGGGATTTTTTTTTTTTGCATTTGCACCATGCTACTACTACAGATTTACAGCGTCAGCGTCTGTCTGCAGAGCAACTCAAACCGCACTTGGTGATTGCATGATACGATGAGCTCTCTCCAGAGTAAATCAGGCCAAGTGATGAGTGCTCAGGATCCTGTTACTCTGAACCACAACAAAGCCACAAACCTAAAATGCACAAAAACAGAAAGGTAGCGCCTGCAAACTGGAGGACTCTTTCAATTAAATGCAAACTGAATAGTTGAAATTTGATTTGGATTATAATTGACAGATTGCCAGACAATGGGGTACATTTCTTTCCAATGGGTAAACCTTTAAAAGATTACGCAGCCCCCCCGTATATGTAAACTGCTCGACAAGAAAGCCCTCATTCATATCCTTAAAGGAGCACCTTAAAACACGCACAATGCAGCCTATTCACAATGTGCCTACGTGACTATGATATTATATAGCCAATACAAATGTTTAAATATACGTTTGTTTCCCCCCCTCCTCGAGTGGCTTGAGGATGGAGGGATGGGGAGAAGCCAGGCTGGCGCCTGAGGGGAGAGATGTGGAGAAGCCAGGAGAGAACAGGGGGAGAGGGGGAGCTCTGCTCCGACAGAAAGCCCTTATCGTGACATATCGTTGCAGCTGAGCTAAAGGCTCAGGAAAGGCGATCCGTTCTCACACACACACACGCCTCTGCGTCTTTCCTGAGGCAGTAGTCCAAGCTGTGGTCACAGTTATGCGAATGTGCGCAAGTCTTTAAACTTAGCTCCTATAATGCGAAGGCACATGATGGATTGGATTGCATGAATGGACCATGCATTTGCGCACGTAATGAGTGTGGAAAGAATAAATCTCATCTTTACGTCTTAAGAGAAGACCTCAAGCTTTTCACCAGTTACCTTTTGGAACTATACCCATGTTTGGACAGAACAATTAATGAAATGTCTTTGTAACCAACAGAAAAAGGCCATAAATCACTTCGCTTTTTTTTTGGAAATGGGTCAAGATGACTTGTGTTATTACACTGAAGACACTTTGCTGCTCATGCAAAAGGCTTCATCAGTTCTACAAAGTGGCCTGCAAGAAAACAGCACAAAGTCAGTTAGGCCTTGGTCACACTACAGTTCGCGATGGGTTTGTGAATACTTGGCAATGCTACTAATTTTTCATCGCCGCCAATCGTGTGATGCACGGCCAAGGTTCTCCGAGCTTCGCGAGTCGGGTTTTTTTTGCACGTCTCTACCTCGTGAGTGGCCAAAAACGTCACAAAAAAGGTCAATGCATGCATTGAAATTTGGTGGCGATGTTTTAGTCAGCAAACCAAGTGGCAAATCTTCGCAGAAGGGTTTGGGAATATGTCCAGAAGCTTGGGGAACCTTCGTCAAGCCTCTTGAGATGTATTCGTCTCGAATCCATGTCCCTGATGCTCGCAGGAGCCTCATCAACACAGCGGCTCTATATAGCCTAACCTTTGCCGACATTTAAAAAAAAAATTATATATATGTATATATCGCACTTACATTCAGGGATCCTTCAGAGCACGTTGTGCACGCGCGTGGAACCCAGTCATTATGGGAAACACCTGATGTTGATTTGAGTGCAATCAGCACACGCATATAAAAACGCTGTTGTTTTTACAGAGACTTTGTGAAGTATTCCGTCAGGTATGAGGCAGTAGACGGCTCCAAGTGCAGGAAGAGTGTTTATTAGCAGGCATGATATGTGCAAAAACAAAACACAAATTAAACCAAAAGCAGAACATAAAACAGAGGATGTAACCAGAGTCATAAACATGACTAGAAACAAAACATGACCATGATAATACTTTCCAAAATCTCTGTGAAAACACAGTCCTTATATGCACGTTCTGACTGCACTCAAAATAACATCAGGTGTTTCCCATAACGACTGGGTCCCAAGAGCGTGCACAATGCACTCTGTGAGCAAGCATGGCCACTCGAGCTGTGCCAAACTCAGGCGTGTGAAGGCATGATAGTCAAATGTTCACCTGCTGAGTGGCCACAACTTTTAGCTCACCTTTATATCGCCATGCAAAATGCCTTATTTTCATCGATAACCCATCGCAAAACATCACGAGCTGTAGCGTGACTGTAGCTTTACACTGACTTACCACTCATCTGCAAAGACCCAAAAAACCTTTAGATAAATTTGCTCAGATAGGATTTGCTGAAAGCAACTTGCTAACATCTACATATTTACACTCGGGTTGCATGATAATGGCTAAAGCGATAATCATGGATGTTCTGCTAGTTTAGCAATTGGCAGCAATAATCATGATGAAACTGTACTGCACTTTACATGACTTGTATTTCACAGACACACTTCTCCAGAGCGATGTACAACATACATGTACAACAGCCTGGGGAGGAGCTCAGGGTTAGGTGCTTCGCTCAAGGGTGCTTCAGCCATTCCTGCTGGTTCAGGGAATCGAACCAGCAACCTTTTGGTCCCAAAGCTGCTTCTCTAACCATTAGGCTGCCTTTTTATTTTACAAGCCTTTCTCATCTCATCTCATTATCTCTAGCCGCTTTATCCTGTTCTACAGGATAAAGAGCCTATCCCAGCTGACCATGGGCGAAAGGCAGGGTACACCCTGGACAAGTCGCCAGGTCATCACAGGGCTTACAAGCCTTTCTATGCCCAACATAGTAAACCAGGTCCATGAAGACACGGTTTACTGATGGTGGTGTGGAAAAACTGAGTGACCTGCAGAGAGCCCTGACCTCAACCCCACTGAACACTTTTAGGATAAATTGGAATGCCTGCAAGCCAGGCCTTCTTGTCCGACATGTCTAGTGCCCGACCTCGCTAACGTGTCAAATCCACAGCCATGTTCCAAAATGTAATGGAAAAACTTCCCAGAAGAGTGGAGGTTATTATAGCAGAAAAAAGGTTTACCAAGTCCACATTAACGCCTATGGTTTTAGAATGGGATCTTCAAGAAGCACATCCGATTGCGATGGTCTGGTGTCCACATACTTTTGGCCACAGTGTATGCATGAACTTGAGAGATAATGCACATCAGATCATTAACCCACCGATAACACAGTGGAATAAGGTTACTTAAACAATGTTCAAAGTTAATTATGCAGCACTAACACACATTCTCTTGTCACCAAAATCAATGGCTTCCTGACTGGTAGATTATTTTGATGATATAACCCAAGCCAAAGCTATGAAAAACCAACGGTGGTAAAGTAAGGCCATGGTAAATGTAGCCCGTCACCCACTGCAGCTGTTCCAGATAACTACAAAGGGTGGGCTGTACCTAGAAACACACACTCCTCTTAACTCCAAGCATGGGCATCACACCCGTACCAGAATGGTAGGCAAAAAAGATGCATCTTCCCATCAGCTTGAATTCTAGATTACATAAATAGATTCCGAGAAAACCTCAGCACACCCATGTGCACATTTAGGTCCTGCTCAGACCTCCAAAGATGAAAAACCAATGAGAGCTCTTCACAGATCCCATGCTACAGCTGCGCTTCATAAATTAGATTTTGACTAGAGAGACGTAGCGACAGGTGTCCGCTCAGCCTCGTTGCTCGAGTATTACTCATATGCTGAGCTAGAAAGATCAAAATGATCACATAAGCGTTCCAGCTACTTTGCTATTGGCAGGATTGAATGGTATGTTCCCCCTATGATACCCGCCACCCCCACCAGGTCGTGGAAGCTGAAGCATTCTATGCCACACAAATGCCAAGTTGATAACAGTGTGCTCTTTACACCATTTAGACCCCTGTGACCCCTGAACTAGACAACTCTTCAGCTGCAGCTAAATTTCCATTGCTATTAATTCCTAGAGGCAGGAATTATACACCAGTATCAGTCAAAACTTTGGACACACCCAATTCAATAGGTGCTCTTTATTTTTATTAAATTTAAAAAAAAAGCACACTTCCTGTCTTAAAGTAATGATGGGTGTCGTTTCTCTTTACATAGCTGAGCAGTTCTTGACATAACATGGATTACTACAGTTGTGGAATAAGGCCATTTACTGTACTTTTATTATTTACTATTTAATCTCAAACCTCATTAAGAAACAAGAAATTGCACTAATTTCCTTTTGACAAGACACACCTGTGAACTGAAAAGCATTCCAGGTGACTGCCTCATGAAGCTGGTTAAGATAATGCCAATAGTGTGCAAAGCGTCATCAAGGTAAACGCTGGCTAATTTGAAGAATCTAAAATATGAAATGTTTTTCATGGAATTATGAGGTAAACAAAAAACATGTTCCATGTTATTTCATAGTTTTGATGTCTTCAGTATTGTTCTATAACAGAAAATAGTCCAAATACAGAACAACCTACGAATGAGTAGGGGTGTACAAACTCTTTCTAGTACTGTATAGAGCAAAGAATCTACTGTATCTGCTCCTCAATACAGAATCTCTCCATGTCCTCATTTGGACTCTTTCAGCTAAGCCCACGTGTTTTCATTTGGGATTATTTCAAGGAACTGGGATGGTCATTTCAAAAGCTTGATACAAGACGACCACCTACACCATCCATGGTGCGACAGAAATATCCATAACATTTGAAAAAGGAAGGTTTTTCATAAACCACAGTCTTTCCCTCGGAACTAGGAAGTATGTTGAGTAGAAACCTTAGTTCTTACCCTTGAGGTTACAAAAAGACATTTTGGGAAATTTAGAAAAACAACTTGACACAAAACAGCAAACCTGGTGTGGTCTGGTATTTTTGAGGCCCAAAACGGTTGTTTGTACCCCCCGATATGATGTAATCTTTGCCCATAGTTCTTTGACTTAGAACAAGATGTTGATAGTCCCTTGTATGAAGCCCTCCACACTATACTGACTTTAAAATGCCAACCACTCACAGATGTGAGTAACCACCCAAAGGATGTTAGGGAACCCTCATCATTTGTGCACCACTGTCATCAGATGTTTCAGTCTTTTAACCACAATATACACTCTGCTAAGGCAGGCCCACCACAGTCTGATCAGACCTGGATGTGTCCCCCCCCAACATCTTGGGGCCCAGATGGGGTCCTTCCTTCTGATCCATAACCACTGGCTGCAGCATTCTTCAGTCCCTCATGTTTCTTTTTATTGTCTGGTGCAGGGCTTGTACTTGAATTCCTGGCTCTTTAAGCAACCTGATGGTCGATGTTGCAATAAAGCCCTTACAGCTGACCTCCACTGGCCAAACTCTTGCTTTCCAGCCTTGTTGTTCTGCCTCAGCTGCCATCTCCGCATACCGCAGCCTCTTCCTCTCACTCGCCTCATCAACCGCATCCTCCCAGGGTACTGTCAGCTCTACAAAGTAGACAATGCACAGGGTGTTGGACCAGAGTACCAGATCTGGTCTTAGAGTGGTGGTGGTAAATCTCTGGTGGGACTGTAAGCTGCTGGCCTACATCAGCCTGTATGTTCCAGTCTCGGGCTCCCTCCAGCTGACCAGTCCTGGTTAGTGGAGGAGGCCCTCCAAGCCCCTCTTCTCCTTCTTGGATAAATAGTATCCTTGATACTGTGCTTGAAGCTCTGGGGGACAGGGCGTTGGTACAGCCTTCTGCATACATGTCTGCGAGTTTTTTTTTTTGTTTGTTTTTTTCCCTCCAGACAGCTGGTCAACGTTTGGGCTATGACGCTGAAGATCTGACCTTCAACATGGAGGACACTGATAGGCCAGAAATGGTTGATGTTTGAGGATTCCACCTCTTTTGGTACCAGCACTCCTCCTGCTCTGCACAAAGCTTTGAATAATGGTGTTGGCTTGGTGCATAGGTGTCCCTCTTTCAGTGCTTGGTCAGCATACATGACATGGCCAAAAGGTTTGTGGGCACCTACCCATTCAGCCACAAAAGTGTTGGTGAGGTCAGGCTGTGATGTCAGTGGCTTTGTGCAGGCCACTCCAGTTCTTCCACACCAACTTTGACACCATGTCTTCATGGGCCTTGCTTTATACACAGGAACATTGTCATGCTGGATCATGTTCGGGCTCCGTTCCAGTGAATGAAAATTGTAATGCTATAGCATTCAAAGACATTACAGGCATTTAGCAGACACTCTTATCCAGAGTGACATACAACATACCCAGAGCAGCCTGGGGAGCAGATGCCTTGCTCAATGGCACTTCAGCCATTCCTGCTGGTCCAGGGAATCAAACCGGCAACCTTCTAGTCCCAAATCTGCTTCTCTGACCATTAGGCCATGGCTTCCTCCTGTACAATTGCGTGTTTTATGGCAACAGCTTGGGGAAGAACCATATACAAAAGTGATGGTCTAGTGTCCACAAGCATCTGGTGTCTGGACATAGTCGGGACTGTGTTTATGATTTTCCCCAAATTCCGGAAGTAATATCTGTAGGACCAAGTCTGCTTTGGGTACAGACTGTTTGAATTTCACCACCTGCTAGCTGGTTCAGTAGAAGGAAGCCATCAATTAATAATACAGAAAGTTATTGCTAACAAGTCAAATGTATTGAAAAATGTAGGCTATAAATTTGACATCAGCATTACATTGAAGGTTGTTAATTCTTGAGTGACAGAAATGACTCGATGTTGTACAGCAATATCTGATTATACATGTTTGTATAATCAGACTACACAGAAGAGCAGTACTGGAGGAGAGAAGGTAGCGCGCCAAAGCAGTCAGTCTGAAGCACAGCTTTTTTGTAAAAACGTGAATAATTTTATGCAATTTAATCTGCCATTTTTCCCCTTTTATTTCATACATTATTCCAGTATTTATGCAATTGATGTTCAGTTCAGTAAAGAGCGTTGCTTTTCCCTGCCAACCAGTGCACTTTGCTAGTACCTGAATATTCATCTCACCACTAAAACTTCCAATGGCTAATACAGAAGTCCAATTGCTGTGATTTTTTTGGACTTTTTTTTTTTTTAAGGAAGCTGCCAATTCCATGCATAAAGTCAGTAATCGTCCCCTCCTACGAACAGATTATCTTTCTAGTCTCAAGGAAAAACCTGCTTTTCAGAATTTACTCAACAATAAAACCAGTCATGCTGTTCCTCAGCAATGAAAAGGCTTTAGTCTTGAATGCAGTGTACCGCAGCCAGATCAGCATGTTGTTCAAGCCGGCGGCAAAACTGGAGTCTGCTTACGGTAAATGTGCGTTAAAACACACATCAGGGGCAGGGCCTTTACTCAAAAGTCTGTCTTGCGGTGAACTCCACCGACTTACAGCACTCCATTTGTGCAGGGAGTCTGATTCAGCAGAGACAGATGACATTTATTCAAATCTTACAAGGTTTCTACTTTTCTTGTCAACCACATAGCTTCTCACTCATGCTCCTTGGCATTCACGGCACGTTCCAGGAAGCTTGCCAAGAGCAAAAAGTAAAGCATTTAAAGAGATGGCGGGAGAAAAAGACCAACGGGAGGGAAAAAGAGGATCGCTTGACAAAGAAGAAAGATGCAGCGCGAACCGAACGAGATGACTCGCACTGCATTGACCAAAATCAGCATGAGACCTCATTGCCCTGTTTGCTGAGCACATGGAGGCATGGAGAAGTAGAGAAGTATTTTAAGACATCTGGCAGTAGCTTCACTGTGTACATTACAGACTGCAGATCCAGAATAGCCACAGCGGCTCTCAACTCCTAGTTTGGACTCTTTGCTGGAATGCTGTATGCTAATGAGACACGAGCTCTCCATCTCATAAAATGTCATGGCAGGCCACATGAGACGTGAGCGGCACAGAAGCAGTTGTACTGCTGCGGTCGTAAATTCCATGTGTGAAAATACACACTGACTCAGCACAGACAGACAGAGAGACAGAATATATGCGGGCCAGACAGGAAAAGGATGAAGGGAGATAAAAGTGAATCACTGTGTCATGCTTCAAGAAAGGGATGGAGAGAGGAGAGAGAGAGCGATGCCTATAATAAGGCATGAGTAGAAAGAGGGAACGTTTTCCATGGAATATGAAGCTTCTGCCTCTTTACACCAAGTTCTGCAAGTGAAACACCAAGCTCATGCGCAAAAAAGAAAAAAAATCAATAAAAAGCAGAGCACTTACCAACCAACAGCTTAGTGCGATTTCTCCGTCATTTCACATCCTGTAGAGAATTTCGAGCCCTGCAGCTACTTTCAACCACAGGCGGCTTTCAATTAGATTATACACCATGGAGAAAGTGATGTGCAACAGCCTTGTATTGCTTGGAAAATGTTTCTCTCTTTGTGTTTTATTAAAGGCAAGGCTTTCCTTCATCCCTTTCTGAAACTAAGGGGAAAAAAAAAAAAACAGTAGCATCCAAAAATTTTACAACACTCAGGGTTGTAAAATTTTGACCTCACACCAAAACGGATGCATTTTGAGAAAAACTCATAAAAGTGTTGTGCTTTTCATGTAAATCCATGAAAAACAGCAAGCCGTGGTTACAAAAAGATGTCTCTTTCACCGTTTTAAGTGTAAACGTTCAGAGGAAAGGGGCTCCCGAGTGACACGGCAGAGAAGCGTTGGACAGAAACCGCAAATTCAAATCCACAGCCATCTGAGACCTGGAGTGCAAGAGAACAAAATTGGCTATGCTCTCGGGTGGGAGTGATGGTACACTGTGTCTCTTCACTCAACCACAGACACACACTAGCTAGAGCTCAAGTATGCGGTAGAGGGCGGATAGCACTTTTGTCCGAGTGTGTTAGACTGCGCTGTGATGCAACGTTGGGGGGGGTTGGAGACACGTGGTTGGCTGGCTTCAAGTATCTCAGAGAAAGCACGTGTTACTCTTCACCTCCATGGTTAGGAGCTGTTGTACGATAGCGGAAAGCTGGCTGGTGCATGGGAACTGGCCAAACCAATTTAAGGACAGAATCATCAAGAGAAACTTGTAGAATTTAAACCAGATTCTTTTTATGATTATGCAGCATGGCAGAACAATGTTTTCAGGCCTGCAAGTTTCCACAATGAAGAACTTGTTGTAATACAATGTTTTCCTGTGTGTGCAAATGGCCTCATGCACCAAAGTTTGTGGGAAAATGCCTCCAGAACCAACGAAAATGTCGAGTGAAAGGCCTTATCTTTACAAGGCTACATAATTCCCTAAATTGGACTTGTTTTGTCTGAGTAAGGCTCTCCTGTGGATTGGGGGGAAAAAAAGAGTAATCAGGAAAAAAGCAACCCCACCAAGAGTTAAAAAGCACCCCCCTCATTCTTTCCATAGTACTGGTGGTCTGGTAATAAGCAATAAGGCTTTCCACCACATCACACACACCCCTTTTCCACCAAATCAGTTCCAGGGCTGGTTCGGGGCCAGTGCTGGTGCTGGTTCACAACTCATTCAACTTGC